>VYZX01029736.1:53632-257725 GCA_013401335.1 Brachypteracias leptosomus
GAGCCGAGGCGAACCCAGGGAGCGGCCCGCCGCCCTCGGGGAGGCTCTGCTCCGGGGAGCAGCGGGGGGAGGCGGCTGGCACAGGCGCTGGGCTCCGCCGCCCGCCCCCCGGCACCGCCGCCGTCTGCCCAGCGCTGGCAGCCCCGGGAGATGGTGACACATGAAGCGTGCGGGAAGGACCATGGTTGAGAGGACCAGCAAGTTCTTGCTGATCGTGGCCGTCTCGGTGTGCTTCATGCTTATCCTGTACCAGTACGTGGGGCCGGGGCTGAGCCTGGGTTCCCCCAGCGGGCGCTCCTACTCGGAGGAGCTGGACCTCTTTCCCACGCCGGACCCGCACTACGTGAAGAAGTATTACTTCCCCGTGCGGGAGCTGGAGCGGGAGCTCGCCTTCGACATGAAGGGCGAGGACGTGATCGTTTTCCTGCACATCCAGAAGACCGGCGGCACCACCTTCGGCCGCCACCTGGTGCAGAACGTGCGGCTGGAGGTGCCCTGCGACTGCCGGCCCGGGCAGAAGAAGTGCACCTGCTACCGCCCCAACCGCCGGGAGACCTGGCTCTTCTCCCGCTTCTCCACCGGCTGGAGCTGCGGGCTGCACGCCGACTGGACCGAGCTCACCAACTGCGTGCCCGGGGTGCTGGACCGCCGGGAGAGCGCCGCCGCCAAGACGCCCAGGTACCGGCCCGCCGCCGCCTGCCCCCGGCCCGCCCGAGCCCCCTCCCGGTGCCTTGCCGCATGCTGTGCTGTGTCCCAGCCTGCCCCGAACCTTTCCTCACCTGTCCTCCCCTCCCGTCCTCCAGGCTGTGCCCTGCACCTTCCTTCTGCATTCCCCGGCAGATGCGCTGCTCCTTCCCTCCCACGTTACCCAGTACACTGCACCCTCAGCCCTTCAGCATCTGCTCGAGCAGCCTCTGTGCACCCCTTAGCGAGCCTGTTTGTGCCGCTGCTGCTTTTTGTAAACACTTAGTCTTTATCTCAGACCTCACTTGCCACTCTTAGTACCCATTACACCAAACCCTAGCCTCAAGCTTGCCTTTGTAATCATCTTTGCCCTAACCTGTGCACCTCTTTTCCTCCGGCTGAAATTGTTCTCCGGTGCAACTGAGGAGAGGCACACCAGCTCACCAGTCCTCATGCTTACCTCCTTTACTCCCCTAGTCTGCCTGATAATCTTTTGCACATCGTAGAGAACATTCCTTAAACACCCTTTCATCTGTTCGCTGTTGTTCATCTTGATGGGGGACCTGAGGTGAAATCTTTTGGGGAAAGGAGCTGCCTTGTACATGTTCCTTGTGTCTCCCTCATCTGTGCACCGGGAGGGAGGATGAGCCATCCTGAAGCACCCCTCGGTGCATCCCTGTTGAACACCCGCTGTATTTCTGCCCTCTTAGCCTATTATTTCTCCACCTCGTCTCTTTATAAGCTTCAGAGGAATTTTGTTTGAAGTACTCCGGTAAAGACAGTGGCTTATATTAAGATCCTCAAAGATTATGTTCTTTTAGCTCAATATACCTTTGTGTCTTTCATTCCAGGAGACAGTTTTTTTAATTGATCACTGTTTTTTAACACCACACACGCCCTCCTTTGACATACCAGTGCTTTTATTACGACAGTTTGTAATCTGTTTGCCTTTAAGTTTATTCTTTAAGGTGTCCAAGATCTTATGCTAACATTTGCTTATGCCATATGCTTTATTTATGTGCACATTGCTAATACCATGCATAATCCCTTTAGTGAAAAGTGGCCTTTAAAAAAGTATGGTTTAGCATCGTGACTGGTTTTTCAAAAGTGATTTTTAATCTGCTTTCTCTCATTGGAGCTGTGGGCGATTTCTGGGGTTCTTTATTGTCTCTTGTCATGATTGCTGCTGTTTGCAACCCAGTGTTAGTCATCCAAGTACTATGCTCAGATCGCTGTCATGCTGCCTGACCCAGGAGCAGCAAACTGAAGTATGTATCTAACGGGCTGAGCATTCAGGCTTTCCTGTGATCTCCTATTTTGTGCAAAAGGTGCTTGAAAACACCTATGAGTAAAATATTGTCAGGCCATCTGGTTGCTGGTGAGATTTTAGTGAAGTGTTGTAAGGAAAAATGCACCAAGTTCTAATCTGATTTAAAAAAGAAACAAAAAAATGACATGTTTTGTGAACCCTGGCACTCGGTTAGCAAACCATTAACCTTAGAGAAAGACCTTTGTCTTTTCACGAATTATCTCTGACCAGTTTTGTGCTAAAATCTGCTGCATGTTCAGTATTTAACTGCCTCATCCTATTTAGTAGTTGTGTTTCTTATGTAGGTACCTGAGAACAGGGCACTTCAGGTTGTGAAGTAGGAATTAAATTCTGTACTGCAACTCCTAGGAAGTTGAGACTGAGAAGTCTGTTGCCTCATCTCTGGTCCTTGTAAATAGGATTTTCTTTGCCATTTGTTTTGGAACATTGGGAACTATATGCTTCTGTCCTGATTCCTTGGATGTGCAGGAGAAATAATTGATCCTGTCCCGTTCCCTCATGTTTCTGCATATCCAGAAAGAGTTCTGTTTAATGTGGTCTCTTTGCTTCCCCTACATCTGAATTAGAACTCTGTTTGCAGCAGTATAAGAACTATGATGTGGAAGTTTTGGATAACTAAGGTTTGTTGCCTTTGTCTGTTAAACAAAAACCAGAATTTACAGTTCATTGTATCCTGGGGATGGTTTTGGTGCAATGAACAGCTGCTGGTTATTTTAATAATTACCATCCTAGGATCCTGCTCTGTGACTGCAGTCCAGTTTAGTAGGCACCTTCTCTAAAATATTATTTATTTCATGTTTAAGAAAATTGGGAATAAGAGACAGGCAGTGCTGGTTTAAAATAAGTTTGATGGATTTTCTTTGTTAGAAAAAGGATAGTCTTCTATTATGTCTGTTACACTAAGAGAGCAGAACTTTGTCTATTGCAAGCATTAGATCTCTTATACAGAAACAGGACATGTTTTTACATTAGGCACATGCTGGAGAGGCTGCTGTTTTATAATGGAACCGAGCGATGAAAATATCTTTATTTTTGAAAAAAAAATAAAAAGAAGCAGCAAGCAGCCATTCTGGCAGGATTTACTCAGAATCTAATATTATCCACCCTGGGTTTTGGAGCACAGTCTTCAAATTCAGCTTTTAAAGCTCATGTACTGGCCCCTGCATTTGCTATTTAATGTGAAGTTTAAACCTTTGTTCTTCCAACTCTCTGTTTATCCCCCCAAACAAAACGGCTGACTTGTGACTACAAGTAAATCTGCCTTCTAGTGAATGTTGGAAAGCATGAAGGTCATTCAGCATTGCCCACATGTACAAATCATGAGCTTAAAGCTGTTAACTTTGTCAGGAATGCAGTTGTGTCACTGCACAGTGCCCTAGTGCACTGCGTTCCATAACCTGTGCATGGCACATACATCTACAAAGCAATAGCTCTTTTTATTGTTCTGTGTTGGACTCAGTGATTAGGAGCCCCAGACTCTTGAAGATTGCATTTTTAATTCTTCTTTCTTTCACGTTGGTGCAGTAAGCAGTTAGAGATGGATGTTTTAGTTCTAATGGGTCAACACTCTTTGAAAACAAACAAAAACCACCCCACCCAACCAAAGCAACAAGGTACCGGTTCTCATCCCTTTCCCACCCCCCTGCTAGTGGCTTCCTCTGTTTTGTATTCAAGAGTTCTGGACAAGCACTTCTCGAAGCAAATGTTATGTTTTATACACAGGCAGTAAAAGAAAGAGATTGATTTGTTTGGGGGCTGTAAAACTTGGGACTCTAAGGAACTCTGAAGCTGGCTGTGGTTAAGTCACTTAGCTGCAATTCTCTTCATGGCTTTAGTAGAAAGCAAGTTCCAAGGTTTTGGGAATGGAGGTCTATTTATTCCTTGTACTGCCAGGTGTAAATAACTGCTGGGAAAGATGTTTTTTAAAAAGCAGTGATACTGGGATAGGTGCTTTGAGTCATCAGGATGATATTTCCGAAAGCAGAGGCTAAGCAGTTTCTGTGAACTGCTCAAACTTCTCTCACCTAAACCTGCAAGAGATCTAATCTTTTCAGTTGATTTTGAGAAAAAGCCAAACTCAGTTCTTTAATTTCACTCCCAGAATTAAAAAAAAACACCTATGAAGTCATCCAGTAGTAACTCGTACATCTCTTCTGTTGAAGGACTGAATGAGAACTCTTAGAGGTGTTGGAAAGGTTCCCTTGTTAGCCCCTGGAGGAAAAGGGATTCAGTGCCCTTCTGGCTCCATCCTCCTGTGCTCCAGCACAAGAGCAGAGCTGGGTGTTCTCAAGTTGTCCTTGAGGGATGCTTCATGTGTGAGCTTGACTCTAAGGTAGTGAGCTGCAGGAGCAATAAACCAGCTTCTGCTGAAGGAATGGCATGTGCTTCCTCTCCTACCTCTTCTCCAAAAGAAGACAGACAACCCAGGCTTTGTTGCCATCCTACTGGTTTCTTCTGCCTCCTGAAAACAAGAGCTTCTAAGCTGGCGTTTTCCTGAAGGAACATTATTCACATGGAAGGGATTTTAAAGCCTACAGCTCCTTGAAAACTACAGTTCATGCAAGCTGCCTGTGGCTGTGGAGAACCCGGGGACTTGGTAGAGTGTTGGAAGGGCATTGCTGGCTCTGCTGCCCCAGCTCACATGCATGCTCTGCCTTCTCTTACTCTGTTTCAAGCACCAGGTAGATTTTTTTAATTATTTTTTTTTCATGAGCTGCCTCAAGACACTAACTTAGTCTTGGCTTTGTGTATGTGTTTCTGTGCTAGTCTGTCATAGAAGTTTGGTTTCTAAGTTCATCTATGGCCAAAAAAAAATTGACAAAAGTATTTCTTAGTGATTTTAAAAGCATGTGCATGTTTCCAATTTCAGTCATTATTCTCAACATTTCATATGCTCTCAAAATAAAAATATGGGTGTTACAGGTTTTTTATGTCAGAAGTCTATGGCAGGTTCTTCAAACCTACTGCTAAACAGATGAGTCCAAGTTTTAGAATCTCTCTGATAAGCTATTTACAGCTTCTGTTTTGGGTTGGATTTTTTTTTAAAAGAAACAATTAGCAGGGCTCAGCAATTTGTTAGTTTGATTTTTCTGAAGTGTGAACTTTCACAGCTTCCAACCACATATCTGTCCCTTTGCAGAGATCTGCTCTTGATGAGGTTTTTATTATATGTGTGCTTAGGAGCTGCAGAGACACGTTGTCAAGAGACCAACTGTTTGAGAATGAAAGGCTTTACCAAATCATTTTTATAGTATTAGCACTTTTTAAAAGCTTAGGCCCATCATTTTTGGTGGGTCTGTACGTGCTGGGTGTTGTGAAATATCTGTCTACGAGGAGCAAGGGGCATTTTTTTCCACTCATCAGTTCAACTCAGACTAGTTTCTCTTAAAGAACGGTGGGGAAATATCAATATAAAGCTATTTTCAGTAGCCTGATTCTCCTCTCAGCTCCTTAGCATGTGGAATATTGCAAACCCTGTTTGTTGTGAACCTTTTGCACATGGTTGTGCTTTACTGTAAAGCCAGGTTGGTCTTTCAGAGCCAAATGATTCAGAAGGGCTGGGTACTTTTGTGGTGAAAATCTTTAAATTTGACCTTGTAACTAAAAGTAGCTAAACATTGAAACTCATCAAATAGTTGCCCCAAGTTTGAGCTCCTGTATTTACCTGATCTTCAGACTTCTGGTTAGTACAGCAGGTTTAATTCCCCTTCCTATTTTTTTTTTGTTGGCAAAGCAAAAGGATGTGTCCTTAGCTATGTCCCCACTTGAATGTATGCTTACACTAACCTGAATTTACACAACTCTGCATTTGGCTGGTCTTCATTAATCTTTAAACAAAAGTTACCTCTTAACATAGTAGTTCTGTTTTTCTGCTTAGAAGTTTGCAAACACTCTTTACACAGACCTCAGATTTTGCCCTTTTAGCCCTTATCATTTCCCATTCTGCAAATAAAAATGTGTGCTCTTCTGAGTAAAACCTTGATAATCACTTCTTCTTTTAAAACAACAATTCAGTAATTATTCCTGTGAAAGAGCTGGCTTGAATTTTGTTAATAACTGAGCTGGATGCTTTGATATGTACTCCCAGTGTAAGGACAGCCTTTAAGGAATGGTCCCCTGTAAATGCCCAGCTGCTGTATTCCACCACACTAGTGCATGCAAATTTTTGGAGATTAATTACTTAGAAATTATGGTTTGTAACGTTTTGTCCAAAACATCTTGGCCAAAGCAAAACTCTGCTGAATGATCCTGTTCTGTCCATTTGAAATCTCAAATAGAAGCCTGTTCTCTATTGCTTAATGAGCAGGTTTAGTTTATGTGTGTGTGTATCTTCTAAACTGCTGTTGAGCAATGCCACCTTGTGAACTTGGTCACATCTTGAAAGAAATCTGTGATTTAACATAATAGGTAGGATTTGAGAAAACTGGAGTTCATTAGTGCTATAAGGGCTTTAGGTGAAAAATAATGTGTGATCTACAAGTGTATGAATTTGATGTCACCTGATGGAACAGCTGCAAACTTACCTGGTGTGACTGGGTGGGACGTGCCTGGGGGGGGGTGTTGAGGCCTCTTCCCTGCAGGAGACTGGTGGAGGTCTTTAGCTGGATATTGGGATGTGAACTGGAAGAGGTCATATTACCTTTTAAGAACTGCTAGAGGAGATTATGCTATAACTTTGAGATTATTACAATACTGCCTCCCCTCTGGGCCATCTGTTCCTTCTAGGCAGGAGGAGGAGATTAGCCTCCTCTTGTGGCCTCTGCCTTCATTGATTTGCAGGGTTAGACTTAATGAGTTTGTTCAGCAGAAGCTTTTGGCTGCCTCTTGTAGAAACTGGAGGAGTGTAACCTAGGACCTGTTTTCTAGAAAGTAATTCAGGATGTGCAGGCCTCAAGTTATTTAAGAAAACTTCTTTGCATGTTCTTTTCACATGTGAAGTTGTTGTGCCTTGTCTGAGTCATGCTTGTGGGCAGTGCCCACACTTCCAGCTCCTCTCAGGGTCCTGGATGACTCCTTGCCAACGCATTCCTAACGCAGATGTTAGTCACAACAGTGACAAGGAAACCCTCAGAGTCAGCACAGAGATTAGTCAAAGGGGTTGTAGTTGTGGTATTCTAGTTACTTTGACCTGGAAGCAAAGAGTACGTATAGAATACACTTGATTTTAAATTCAGATAAGAATATCTGGCACATTGAATGTATCCCAGGTTGAGTCTCCCTGCTGTGCATTGTGCTGTCTTCTACAGGTTATGGCTTTTGGGAGAGCAGCATGGACAATTGCCTTCAGTCCGTCAGAACCAAGGTCACTGCTTTGTGTCTGGTTTAAACTAACAGCTATTTGACAGCACTTTACCAAATCTGTAGCAGTAATGCTTTAAATAGGTAGTACTTTGTCAGTGAACACTTGTGGTTGCTGTAGAAAGCCAAAGTGGCAGAGTCTAACTTCCCAGAGCTTATCTTTCTTTATGCTTGTATTTCCAGAAAGTATTAGAGCTGAGAGAAATTTGTCATTATTGGCTGAAATTGTGCTTTGCCAAGCAAAGGTAAAGTGCCTGGTCTTTAATTCCTAACAGTCACTATTGCAATAGCTGCTGAATCAAGATTTTTTTTGATGGAGTCTTGCTTGATATGAATGGAAGGGAATGATACTTAAACATCAGGAGGAAATGTCTTCCTGAGCAATGATGTTAGTGTGTTTAAAGAGTACACGAAGCACAGGAGGAACACAGCTGAATTACCAATTCTCTTCTTTCTTTGACCTTAAAAGCAAGAAAAAATTCCACTTTTTCTAAAGGAATTAAGGTCAAATTGATGTGGAAAAAATAACCCCTAGCATAGATTCAAGGAGACAGTTTCTGTAATTGCTGCTTGATGTATTTTTGTTCACCCTTTTACTTCCATAACAGAGAGTACTCTGCTGAGAACCCAGCCTGAGAATCTCTGAAGAGTCCTGTGGAGATGATTTCCACAAAGAGCCTTAAACACCTCTGTACTGTAGCATGTCAAGTTTCAGATCTGAAGAGGATGCTTCAAATAGTCCTGTGCATTGCTGCCAAAGGAGGAGCTATTTACCAGTGCATGGCTGCTGGAGCCTGAGGTATCTCATGCCTGCAAATGCTTTCAGGAAAGGTCCATGCAAAGAGAGAGGTCATTGAGTGAAAAGTACATCGTATACTTAATAGGATTTAGTTGTTTCTACTTGCATTAAATGGCATATATCCATTCTCATTTCTGTGCTGGGCCTTGGAATTATGATGTGCTCTACTGAATGCTGCTTCAGCCCTACACACTGCTGAGGAGAGCCAAGGATGTGAGGTGTTGAGGGGCATCTCCCTTCTCATGGTGCATCCAGAAAGGATTGAGAAGCTTCTGTTGTCCACCTCTTAACTGGAACCTGAATTTCTCAGCAGTACTAATTATATAGCTCTTTCACATGTGCATCTCAAAGCAGCTTACAAAGTATATAGTAAGTAGCACCTAGTGTTATATTCATTCACAGCCTAAAACAACTCTTAAGTGGTCTGTCCTAAAGCTGGTTTTAACCATAAATCTCAGACTTACATGTGAATGTACAGACCTTTACTGCCCAATGACTTTGTCTCCTTCAGAAGCAACTGGTTTCTTAGCATGTTATTACTGCTTTGCTCTGTACTTCCCTTCCTTCCACCTCATTAATGGTCAGTTCTACATAATAGCTCACCTATGTTTTTGTAGAGGAAATATTTCACAATTTCCTGCCAATTTAAACAAGAAAACAGTGATTTGCAATTAACTTTTTATGGTCTGACTCTGTGTTTTGCTTCATAACTAATCTCCAGCCTATTAAGCAGCAATTCTTTGATTACACCTCACTGCAGATTTTAATATTATCATTCCTTTCATGGAGCTCTTCTGTGCAAGGGGGAGACCCCTGAGCTTCTTGAGCCACCTTTGCACTTCTGGTTTTAAAATATACCAGGTTTCCTTTTTGGTTAATGTTAGTCTTGAAGTAATATCAAGACAATTTAAGATTTTTCTGGCCTAACAGCATTGCTTAGAGTTTCTAGAGGCCTGGTGACTTGTCTGATTTCAGATATGCTGAAAGGGGCCTGGTTTCTGGGGAAGTGCTTAAAGAAGAAGTGCTGCTTTTTAAAAACTCCCTCCATATATTGGAATTACCCTACAATTTAGCCTTAGTTCTTGTGTTAATTAGACATACACATGTATAAGATCCCTGATTACAGGGAAGTATTTAATGATGTTTGAAAAAAGGTTTAGTGAAGAGTGTGCATTGTTCTTCCCTTTTATCTTAAACCACTTAGATAAAAAATAGGGGGTTTTGGTATTTTTTCCTCTCAGCTCTCAGAAAATCTAAATGTCCAACAAATCCTGTAAAAATAGAACTGACTTTTTTTGTTTAAACGAACAGCTCTTGCTACCGTGACCCCCTTGCTCTCAGCAAAGATTTCAGTTAGGGTAACAGTGACCCTATATCAAAGTGTTGGGAAGAAAATCAATTCCTCACAGCACAGGCAAACAGCAGGAGCATGCTGACTCACCAGTTTCCTGACAGGTTTTGCTTTCCTAGTGGAGATGAGGAAAGAACAAGGAGCTCAAGAATTGCAGAGTATAATCATAATCAGTCAACCATCCCTTCTTTTAGCATGCCTTAAATCATAAAAGACAGGACTGCCTTCTTCTCTGCCTTGCCTATTTCTCTTCTCTTCCTTGCCACCTGTACTTTTATTTAGGTTTTGAAAGAGAAGAGACAGATGTGCCTTGGGTAGGTGTGCAAGGAGGAAGATTGAACAGATTTATCCTGGCTGCTGAAGCAAGTACAGTAAGGGTCATTCAGATGAAAACTCCCATTAAGGGATATACTCCATCCATTGTGTTCTGTGCAGGAAAGCTGGGACATAGGCACAGGGGCCCTTCCAGCTGAGGAAATGCTTTAGCATCTTCTCCAGGGGGACAAAACTGGAACCTCTTGTTCCACATGTCTTAATGGGGTTTTCATCAGTGATTATACTGCTGGTGGTTGGTGTTGGTGTTTGCAACACATCCAGAATAAGTCATAGTGATCCTTTTTTTGTCCTGAAGTTTTCCTTTGATGTATTTGACCAGATTTCTATTTATGTTTAAAAAATGACAGCTGCTTTCTGGAGTGTACATAAGGCTCCAGTAGAGCCTTAGACCTGGCCACAGACTTCACCATCAATTTCACCATTATTGTAGCAAAGTCCTGTATTGAAATGATAAAACAAAATTCACCAAATGATACATGAGTTTTGATTTTAAAAACATAACCCTGTCATTGCCTGTAGTAAGAGAGGGGTAGTTAAAGGTGATCTCTTACTTGTCTCTTGGGTATGTCAAGAAGGGACTGAAAAACAGCTGCTGCATTTCTGTGAGTATGAATTTGAGTCTGGTCATATCTCATGAGGGACTGATGTGACTCCCACCAAAAAGGGAGTATCAGCAACTTGTTCAGTGGCAGGAGGAGTTGTGCTTAATGTCTGTTTGTAAAAGGAGCACCTGAGGTTGGGCATGAAAGAAAAATGAGATAATCAGTCCAGGATGAGGGAAAAAGAAGAAACCACACGTACTTTGTGTTGATGAGGATTTTCAGGTATTAGATGGTTTGTTAGTTATCAGTAAAGCTTTTTGTTAAATAACCATTAAGTCTCTGATCTTAGTGAAGACATAGTTTGAATTTCTTGTCTGCCTCAAGATTGAAATGGATGAACTTGTGGTGTCAGTGATACACAAGTTTTACAGAATTCTTTCAGTTTGCTTCTTTCAGGAAACAGGCTCCTGTGTGATAAGCTGGTGGGGTGGTAAAATAGTGGATTGGTGTGGTCAAACGTGGTGGGGCAGAAGGGAAAAAATCACATATCCTTGCTGCCTGGAGGTGGCTTTGCTTGTCTTGGAGCATCCTGCTTGCTTAAGCAAGGGATGAAGCCATATCACTTTCATGGGCTTGTTGGTCATGTGTTTGTATCTGTCAGGTCTTCCTTGAACTTCCTTTTCTCAGAAACTACTGCAGATTTCCCCAGATTATGCTTACACCAGCAGTTCTTATTGAGGTGTTAACCTGCCTATGACAGCAGCCCTGGGAAGAAATATTCCTGTAGTGAGCTGAAATGTTTCCACGGTGCTTATAGCAGTAGCTGTCAGCAGGAGAAACACACTTGTGTTGTCTAAACCTTTGAAATGGGTTGATGAAAACAGTTTTCTTTAATAGGATTTCACCAACTGGAAGGCAGCAGGAAATTGTCCATCCCATTTCCATGCCAGCAAAAGGCCCAGGCAGGGGTGTGGAAGTTGTATATAACAAAACCTGGATTGTTGCCCAGATTATGAGGTACTTCAAGGAAGCTGGTAGAAACTGTTCTTAACCCAGCTGTCTGTCCCAGCTTGCTCAGGCAAGTTTTGATGTTTGTTTGACAATGCCAGCACTGGGTTATGCACACTGTTTGCACAGCCAGCTTTTAGCTTGCTGAATGATAAGGTGATACACACTTGGGGGGGGCTCTGGGTTTTTTAACTGTTTAGCACAGGTTTTTAATTCCTCCCAACCAGTTGACCTCTCAAGTACTGGGGTTGCATCTCTGGTGACACCTGGGGAAATGATGCATTGTTCCCCACCCTGTCACCAAAGCATTAAGAGAGCTGCTCCTTTGTGACTGGCCCAGGACAGCAGCATGAGCAGCAAAGTCTTTTGGTGCATAAAAAGGGAAGATTCTTGCTATACTTGGATGCAAGTTTGTTTGGGAATAGCCCAGGCATCATCACCTACTTGTCACATCCAGGCAAAGTGCCACTTGCCACCTGACCTGAAGTATTTTAACAAGTTACTTTTTATTGTGATATATTCAACAGATAATAATTTAAACTCTTTTGAAATAGGTTACCTGCACAAAAATGGAGAAATGTTTGTATCCCATTAGTTTCCCTGTCTTGAAGCCACAGGTGACAAAGCTGTTGCCTAGCAAAGGTGTGTGAGGGCTGTTCTTGAAGAGCATATACATGGTTGTGTGTGTGCATACCCTGTTCCTTGAGTTCCTCTCCAGTGTAACTGTTAATCCCTCCCCATGCTGAGCTGGGATATTATGTGTTCCTTTTTCAATGCAGGAACAGAGGCAAAGGTTAAACTGCTTGCTATGGGATATGCCAGGACACCAAATTGAGGTTTATAATATGTGCATGTTGGGTGCTCACTGGCAGGTTATGGCTCAGCACAAGGAGAGTTGTACAGCAGAGTCTGCTGAAGGAGCAAGCTTGGATTGGACTGTGTAACAAGGCTACTGTGAAAAGATTTCCTGTCAGTCAATCAGACTCTATAAGTAAAAATCTTCTAAATATCCTGAAACAAATGCAGAAGTAAATCTTCTTACAGACTGTCCACAGCATGACTACTTCCATTTGGGAGTAACTTCTCCCTGAGGCTTTCTCTCAAAGGCCTTCTTGATGAGAGCACTTTCTTCCTTGTGCTCTAGCTAGCTTGGAAGGGGAGGACTTGACACTTGAGGTGTAGTTGGGCTATAACGGCAATATAAATCACAATAGGAAGGGTGCAGCTGCAATATGTACAACTTGCTGGATGATCAATAGTTTCTCCTGCATACAGCATGGATAGTGGTGGGCTGTGATGAAGCACCAGTTGTCAATGTAACACCCAGCTGGAAATCCTGCAGAAATTGAAAAACAGATTCTTTGAACATTTGGGAGACGTGGGATGCTTGGTCTGCCAAATACTTCAGGCAGGATGAATCCACCCCTTTCCTAACTGGGATATTTCCTGACTTCTGAAGTTATTTGGGGATTGTCCTGAAAAGTCTGTTTTCTAGATTGAAGCCTGGCCAATCCCAAATCTGGAAATAACTGCTCGTGAGAGCAGAAGGAACAGTTATATTTGTCAACTATACTGTTGTGGGTGAGCAAGACTTAGAGACTCTCAGAAAGAATCCAAGAACAGCTTTCTCTTGTGGAAGTCAGTAAAATTACTCTCCTACCTAGGAATTTATATGGCTCTTTACTCCTTTTCATGGCAATACGTGCTTGTGTTGAGATGTCTGTGAAAGTTCAAACCCAACCGAGTTAAAATAGATGCATTAAACTCAAGCAGGATGCTGTATTTGTCTGAACCATGACATCTTGAATTATTCTGAAAATAATTTTGTAATTGAAACCCTACCTGGTGAATTCCAAAGGTGTCAGCTATTAAGTTCTTGGATACTTAAGGATTTACTGTGGAGCATGTACTGTTGTAATATCCCTGTCTTAAAAAGCAAAACTTTCATGTGAAATGGTCTCTCTAGGGTCAGTGAGGAGGGAATAGGAGGGGGAAATGACTGAGTGTTAACAACTTCCCACGGGATGAAGCACAAACAGTCCTCCCTTCAAACAAATCCAGTTACTGGGTGTGAGTAGGAGCTCTGAATCTTAGTGGATTTCTGCAATTAAGAGTACAGGCCTCGTGCTCCAGAAAATAATTAAGCAAGTGTTTATAGTGGTGAGGGAACCCCAGAGCAGGAGCTGGTTATACCAATTTATTCTGGTTATTGGCCTTTCTTCCCCCTTCCTATTTATAACTAATTTAAATGTGACTAACAGCTAGAACTACACTACATGTCACATAATTTTGTTTTTTTTCACCCTGCTTGAAGATGCGAGTTGAAACACAGACCTGCTTGTTTAAGCTCCAAAGCTCATGTGTTTGTAAGCCATGCTTTTAAATCACACCTCTAAGCTATATGGGAAAGCTACAGGCAAGTTTTGAGAAATTCATTCTGCATTCTGTTCAGCACACAGCTAATGATGTCACAGGAGAGGGAAGAGGAGTGTCAGCATAAGAATGGTACTTGGAAGTGCTCTGCTTGGTTAGAGGTGGAGCTGGCACCAGTGCCTTGAGGTCATGTAAGGAGATCTCTGGAGCTTTTTGCCCCCAGGTCACTAGATCAATGCAGAACATGCTTAATGTGCTAAAAGCTCATCTCCATCTGGTGGGTACTTTCAGTGCTGCTCTTAGGTGACAGATGTCCTCTCTACAAATGCAGCTACACATAGAGCATGAAAAAGGACCCCTAGTTCTTTTACAGTCTTAGTTGGGCATGTAAGATTGAATTAAATGAAGGAACTGAGCTATGTGAATGGCCAAGTCATTCGTGATGTCATAAGGTTTCCTCTGATCATTTCCTATTCCATCAGCAATGTTCTTCTAGTCTTTGTGAATAAAATAGTGATGGTAGAATGGGGTATGGGTACAGAGTATGTCACTGCTCTTGGAGCTTATCTAGAGCAGTGTCAGAACTGCAGTCCTGACCTCCATGAATCTTCTCACTTCAGTTCTGTGATACAAGGAGTATCCAAACTTCTATCCAAGTGATCCTTAGGCACAAGGACCAAAAATGTTCAACTTAGGTTAGAAAAGTTGCCTCAAATGCCCACAAAAAAGGGAATAAGAGAAATCCAGCCTTTGAAACGAGACTTTCTTGACACCATCACAGCAGGAGTCCCTTTCAGTAGCTTTGGCAAGAACTGGGTGCTCTTACTTTTCTTTCCTTTGCAATGGCAATATCCAGCTCTGAAGAAGTTTTTATTATGACAGTGGATTGTGAGCCAGTGCAGGAGACAGGAGCAGCTTTCTGCTGTCAGTTGGCAGGAAGCCAGAGACAGACACTGCATTAATACCAGAAATAAACGTGGATCTGGGCTTTAAATATGGAGTTCAGCTTTCTCAACACGCATATAATTTTGTAGTTGGTTCCTGTTCAGGTGTAGTTAGAGTTCCTCCAGCTTTCTCAACACACATATAATTTTATAGTTGGTTCCTGTTCAGGTGTAATTAGAGTTCCTCTTGTTCAGGAGAAGGGAGGTGCCTCTGGAGCAGGAGCTGTTGGGGTATGACACCACTAACAAGTCAGTGCAAGGTGAGGGTGTGGATTGCTGGCAGGTCGTGGCTCTGCTCTTCTCCCATGGCAAGGTGCCGTGGTGCAGCCTCAGTGGAGATGGGTGAGCTGCTTCACACCCACTGGGAGACAAAAGCATGCCTATGTGTTCCATGGCACAAGTGGCATGATACAAATTTACATGATAATGTACCTTCAAATATGACAGTGTAAAACCTCTTGTGTTTGGATGGAGAGGCACTGCAGTGCTACAGCTGCTCGCTTGCCTCAGAGGAGAAGGCTGCTGAACCTCTGCCCTGTTCTTGAGTCAAAAGTGTTTGCTGGTTCTTTTACTTGCTACAGCAGACTTTACCAGAGGTAGGACCATGTTGTCACAGCCTCAGGAGGTCAGCTATAAAATGTTGTACAGAGCCTCTATGCACTAACTGTTTCTCACACACTGGAGCAAACAGCCTTTTACAATTTTTAATTTCTTTTCTTTTGACCCTTTGGTGCCATCTCCTCTTTCCTCTTTATGTCTCTTTATCAGGAAAAAAAAAGCATTGTAAATGCAGCACTCAGCTAAGTCTCAACCTGAGAAAGATGGAATTGGTTTATTTGGCCGGAAGCCACAGAACTAAGTGAACCTGTCATGGGATTCTTAGCCACTTATGAGAAAAATCTGGGTTTAGTTTCAACAATTTAGTAATGAAATTCAAGCAAGGATAACAGTTGTGGTTGGGGGTCTCAGGAGAGCTACACTGGAGCCTTCGTTTCCAGCTCTCTCCTCAGAGCTCCTGCGGCAGTGGGAGAGCTCCAGGCTGGGCTGTGGCTGCTCCAGCTGTCAGGAGATCAGGTGTCACACTGAAGAGTGCTGCTGTGGTATTGATCTCGTCTGGAGTGGACAAAAGAGGACTCATGTCTTTGACAGAAAAAGGGTTGGGCTGCTCCTGCAAACTTGTAGCTCAGAGCTGTTGGTTTCACTGGTTGCAAGACAGAAGCTCTGGTGCAATTAATCTTTGTGTGGCAACGCTGCTTGGGTTTATGTGCTGCATCTGATTGTGTCCTGGTAGAAAAGGCAGGCAGCAAGAAGACACTAGAAGGAACCTTAGTTCACTGGCAATCTCAGATTTGGAACAATGGCTTTGAGGAAGAACCTTTTTGTCCCTGGTTGATCTTCTTTATAAGAATTGCTGTACATGAGCAGGCTGCTGCCCAATTTCTAAGCTTTTTAGCCCTGTCATTTTTATGGTATGTGGACATGAGGTTTAGTGTGACTCAGGTTCAGCAGCTCTGATACCTATTTACCTGTGCAGTTACTCCACAGCAAGAAAAAACAAAGGTGTCTTTCAGACTTCAGGAGTTTGATTTTCTGTTCATTCATTTTTTTGAGTAAAAGAAGAGATAGTGAAGCTCTCAGTAGCATGAAAGATTTCTGGGGGTTTTTTTGTTGAACTGAGAAATTTCAAGGGGTGGAGTGAAACCATGGTTTATTCTTTTGTTTCATTTTCCTCTCCTCCAGAGAACAGATGTTGGAGTTATGTTTATGTCATTCCACTGCTAAACACTCGCCTTGACTTAAGCAGCAGCATTAGTGAAAACAAAAAGAATGAGAAGTTTTATGCCATGTCACAAAGCATGTATGAATTACTGCAGAATGTTGACTTGCATTTCTGAATTTTGGCAGGAAACGAGGCAGGAAATGCTTTATTAGAAACCTTGTCCAAAGAATCTCTGATGGCACAATTTAATTGTGTTGGCAAGGGACTCTGGAAAGGTGCTTCAGTTCCCATCATGCAGTGACAGCCCATCTCTGTGTTTTGCCAACTGATGCCTCTTGTCCCTCACGCTGACATTTCAGAACAGTCAGTGTTTGAATGGGACATGGGCCTGCAAACCAAGTGGAGCAAGGTTTTCAGCTCCAGCACAGTCTGCTTTGGCATGCAGCACGCTGCCTTTTCCACAGGGATCTGTGTGCTCTGTGGAGTGTGCTGGGCTGAAATTAAGGATTTGCAACGTTAATTGTAGCATCCACTGTTGGAGGCCATTTATCTGTATAGAGGTGTATGTAATAACTCGTATTATTCTGAAGCTTTTCAGCATGTTCTTGTCTATGAACAGTTGAGGCCAGGTACAGTGCTGTAGTACATCCACGTTCTGCTGAACCCTCTCCTGGTGGCAGTCATCCTTTCAGGACCCAGAGGCACCAACTGCTTCAAAGGTACCTCAAACTAAATTGTCAGGAATCTCATAAATTTGAGTCTTATCCTGACTGCTCCTCAGTCATGAATGCTTATTTCTGGTGTTGCCAGGCTGTTAACCAGAAAGGCAGGCCTGGGGTTTAGTCTGAGTAAGTGCCATTTGAACGTTACATGTAAACACTACAAATAAACCTGCCAGGCTAAAGAAATCAGGTGTGTAATTCCTTCCAAGGCATCTAGATGTCTTGGTATCTTTTCTGCCTGTAACCTGCCAGTCAGGAGTTAAGAGTTGTTGGTCCCTTCCTTCTCTTGACGGTTATTTCTCTCCTTACCTGTATTACACATGTTCATCTTTCAGTGCTACTCTCCTACTTTCAAATATTTCTCTTGCAACTGGTTGTAAGTTTACTCTCAAAACCGGGTCATTCTAGAAGACTCTTGTGGGACATCACTGTAGAGCAGACCTGATCCCTATGCTGCATTTCCCTTTAGACATTAAGATCCTCAGAGCTGACCCAAACAAGTCATGGTCTAAAGATGGAGACTTGATAAGACTATTAAGGATAAATATCTAAGAGTGAATTACAACTTCCTAGATCTTTCTTTTGCACTATAGTAAATTGACCTGGACCGGCCCAAGTCTGTAATGTGTCCAAATCACAAAGGAATTGAGCAGCCTTGATCTTTTTTTGGAAAACAGCACATACAGTCTGCAAGTGAAATGATAATAGGGCATGAGAATCCAGGATGGTGGCAGAGTTGCTTGATCACCACTTGTTCCCTGTTCACTCCTGCAGGCAAGCCCACTTCTTCTTTTCCTGAAATGTCTGATTTTGAAGCAAGAAAAGAGGAACTGGGAAATTGTTTGCAAGCATTCAGACTGTTTGTAACACTCAAGAACAGGAAGCTGGCCTGTGGCTTCCTTAGTTTTTTGTTTATTTTCCCATTTCAAGGAGGAAGAGAAACACATTTTGTTCTGCCCTGTGGGCAGCATCTCTGTGGTGGGTACAGAGTCCTCAGTGCACCCCTAAGGCACCTCACTTCACCTTTAACTGGCCCAAACTGGGCCTGTTTTAGCTGAAATTAGTGATGTAACCTTGCTGCAAATAAGGAAAGGAGTTGATATAAAAGGAGTTCATTTTTCTGGGACACTTGATCACACTAAATTCCATTTGTCCCAGTATAAATTTCATGGAGTTCCATTCTGGAGCCATCCTTCCCTGCCCCACTAGTTCAGGAGGCAATAAGGAGCCTGGCACTGTGGAGCTGCACATCTGGCACCTGCCTACTTAGTGATTTTTCCAAAGCTGTGCCTAACAAAATATTTTATGGCATCCACTGATCAGTACAAGTACACAGTAAAAAGCCACTACATTTATTTTTATTTCTAAGTCGTAAAAGGAAAAATGGTACATTATATGGGATGCATATATATATATATAACATATATAAAATTGTGTTTAAATGGGAAACCAGCAGCTTTCCTCATCTTTCCTAGTGTGTCATGATTGTTCACTCTTCCCTTGCAGAAGACCTCAAGTCCTGAAATGTGCAAGGGAGGGGAAGGAGGAGAAGCTTTCCTAAGAGAAGCAGCAGCATTTGGTGCCTGCAGCCATGTCTTGGTTTAAATGTAATCTGCTCATTTGTTGTCAGTGGAACAAAATTATCATATCACCCTTGGCTAATACTTCGATAACCAAATGAGTGAATATATGCAGACTATGAAATGAGCTAAAACATCTAAAAGTTCCCTCCTGGAGAGAATAGAAGCAGGAAGCCTGTTTCAAAGTCTTGAACAGACTATCCAGGAGCTGATCCAAACCCTGAGTCCTTTGGTGGGATTCACCTAGGAGTGGTAAGCTGCATCCATAAGACAGAATTAAATCTTTTCCTGTGGGTGTTGTCACCTTCTGTATGATTTAGTGGAGAATTTTTCATACTAATTTTAGCCAGAAGCTGCTGTCCATCTGTCTGTTTGGAACTGATGTCTCAAAGAGTTGATGGCAGTTTAGAGATGGTTAAATAAGGTCAGGAGAATCTTTCTGTTGTGTGATACAACAAATAGGGTATCACGTGGAATAGTAGTGACAGAGGCTCAGAGAGAACTTTAATCTTAGAGAGATTAAGTTTCAGCCTGTTTCACTTTAAGCTTTGCATACAATGTTAAAAAATAGATGTCTTTCATCTTGGTTTCTTTAACAAGTACACAAGTCTAATGTAGAAAAATAAATTGGTAGAGCTGAGAAGTAACATTTTGTAATGACCATAAAGTGACAATTCCTTGACAAGAGACATATGAGGGACTATTGCTTACTAGGCACATTTTTCAAGTTAATTCAGAACACTGGGTTAAAATTCTCCTGTCCTTACTTTTCTGTGGTGTTCTGCAGCATTTGCAGGTTAGAAATAGATATACTAGTAGTGAGTCGCAAGGAATAATTTAAGTTGTATTTTTACTAGGTTTGCCTTGCTATTCATAGAATATCATAAAATATGCAGTTTAACTTGGTAATATGTTCTTAGGCAGAATTACTACTGAGAGTAGGCTTGGACTTATGCCACTGATATCACAGTAAGCTCGTGTTTTTTCCTGCCTTGGAAGACTGCTGAATATCTCACGGGGCCAAGCCATTAATAATTGAAAATTCTGGATACATAGGTCAATTTTTTTTTTTCTTTTCCTTGCTTTAATTTCCTTTTCCCTTTTGATATCTGAAGTCATCTCTTCTTACTGTCTGCTCTATCTTTTGTCAATCAATTTTGCATATGAAAGTGTAAAATACCACTTATTTTTCTGTAGAATAGGCAGAAGGAAGCAGGACCAGTGTCTTCCCTGGTGCCATAAGGCTCTGGCTTAACCCTTGGTGGTTTTCCAGGTGCCCTCTGAGTAGTGAGAGATGTTGGTAGGAAAGATTGGGAGGGAGGACTCTTGCAGAAGGACAGGGTGGATCACTCATGGGTCCTTCTTACTGCTGCATTTCCCCTAGAGCCCTTTGTTCTTAAGACTTTTAATTTTCCACAGCTAAAAAACCAAGCAGAAAGGTGCTTTTTAGCTTCTTTTGAGTTCCCAGCCTGCTGTGGGGAAGATGGGGAGAAGTAGTAGGAGTTACTACTTCTTTCTAATCAGGGCACTGATTTTGCTGTCTTTGTACAAGTGTTTGAGCTGTAGCTGAGTCACTGGCACATTTGTAAAGACAACTTTATTTTATTTTGCTTAAGTTTGCTGGCCAGGCAGCTGCATTAGCTGCTAGGACAGAGAAAAATTCAAGTTCTTTAAATGAAATTTCACTTCTGTGCATTCGGTGATCATGGTCCTGTATGTCCTGTGAAAATCTTTGTGTTTGATACCATTGAATGGTCCTTTAAAGACCTGTTTTATGGGTTGATACTTAAAACTTGAGTACAGGCTGGAAACTATAAGTGTGGTCCTTCTGAAATAAGAGTTTCAAGAATTAACTATGGAATGAGCTGGGGTAAGAAGTGGGAGGAGGTCAAGGGAAAATGGAGCAGTTGGAAGTGGACACCTTGCAGCTCAGAGCCAAAAGCTGGCAGATCTCCATCTGTCATGGCAGCTGCTTCTGGCTGCTTTCCCCTGTACCAGTGGTTACTGGGGGATCCTTTGTGTTGAAGAGAAGTCACCCAGTAACTGTGAGGCAAAGTGTTTTGAAGGAATGGAGAAGGAGTGTGTATATATAGATATAGATACATAGTTAGAACACTTTTTTCCATGGTTATTTCGAAGGGAGATGGGGAGGAACAGAGAAGTGAGAGAGGAAAATGAAGTATTTTAAGGGAGATGTTCTTTATTCCCCACTGATTCACAGCCTAAAAAAACCCACAAAATGTGCATGTGCCATACAGCTGTGTTAGGAAAGAAAGCCTCAGTGATTCATTTTGTTCATTTTCATTGAACAGTAATAGGAGAAATAACTTATTATCTTAATAAGCTAGTTCAGTGTTGTGCAGTAAGCCCTTTACAAGTGCCATTATGTTTTCTCAGCCCAGTTACAAAACCTGATTTTTACATTCATGAAACATTCTAAGTCGCTCTTTCAAGGATTTTCAGAGTATTACATGAAAAAATTAGAAGCACTTAACAATTCTTGCAAGCATGGATTTGATAATGTGTTGAAAATGTTGTGTCTGAGGTTTTCTTTGTGTTGCCTTAATTGTATGCCCAAGGACCACACTCTCAGGCATGGCTGGTGTCACCTCTCATGTGTGGGGAGAAGGCAGAGCAGCAGGACATGGGGAGGTCTTCAGAGGTCTGTTTTATTTCATCAGAGCCTGTTCACAAGGAGAAGATAGCCAGAGCATGTTATTTTGTTGACCATGTCCTTTTCTATGCTGAAACCATGTGGAGAGGAAGTGGAAAAGTCATGTTTGGTTTTTCTCACTTCTCAGTTCTTGGCTGTTGTGTCAGCTTCCTTTCAAAGCAGTTGTTTGCATGGAAAGCTGTGTGATATAATCACTGCTGTTTCTGTGGTTGTTTTAAAGAGATTTTACCCTAGGTTAGTGCTCCACTGTTGTATGTTTCATATAAACTTGTTAGATTTAAGTGATTTTTTTTTTTTTAATGGACTTTTAAATCATTGCGTGTAAGGTCAATGAGTAGAAGTGACCAGATATTTGGGGTTAGAACTAAGTCAAGGCCAGAGCCTTATTTCTATATTAGATGTGGATTCTCTAATGAAAAAAGGGGTCTGAAATTAAATCAAACAAAGAAAGTATAGAGTTGAAATATTTTACTGACAGAGGAACCATAATCTTCTCTTTCCGGCAGTTCTTCTGAAACAAAATGTAAGACATGAGATGATTTCATGGCAGGCCAATATAGGAAATAGTGTTATTGCAGTTGTCAGTACCTTTGAGAAGGTGTTGGTGTTTGTCAGAAATCCTGCCTGGGAAGGGTTAGGTTTTTGGTAGTGGTATTGGGCTGCCCTGAGCTCTTACTGCAGCACATTCACACTAACTTTCAGTTATTCTTACAACAGATGTTCTATATAGAGGTTTCAGATTAAGAATTGTGGGGAAAAAATAGAAATATAGCTATAAAAATACACTCTGCTTCTGTTCCTACAGAAAAAATAACTATAGTGGAGACTCATGAGTCAAAAGAAAAGGAAGCATGTCTTGTGTATGTTGTCAGTTGTGTGGCCTGAGCTTGTCAGTCAAACATAATGAAATCCCTGTTTCTGCTGAAATTACTGGATTTTGCTTCAGAAAGGAACAGAGAAGATTTCACAGGTTCATGAAATGCTATGAACTGTGAATACATGGGAATTTTGAGAGTGCAAAAAAATCACTAGTGCAGTGCAAGCTAAAGTTCATCATATTCTTATAATGCAGTGGGAATAACAGCATGGAACTTGGCAGACACAAACTGTGGTGTTTTTCTAACATTTCATTGCCACCTAGTAATAAACCAGTTGTAGGAAACAAAAACAGTGGTGGTGGGAGGAGATGTGTTGTTGTTTTGGCACATTGTGATGATAGCAAAGGATCGTTGTCAATTTGGGTTTTGAATTAAAAAAAAAACCACATAAAAGAAAGGGAAAATTCTTTGTAATGTCTTTATTGGGAAAAAAATGAAGATGCAAACTGGGTGGGACAATAGGTTGATGAAGCTCAGTAAAAAAACCTCTTTGCAAAGTTGTCAGCACTGGCAGCCACTTTTCTAAAGAGAGACAGACTTCTGGGACTGCAGACATTAGGGAAGAGAAAATAACTTTGTTATGGCCAGACTATTAACAAAACCCTATCAATGTGGTGTTTTCCTTGTGGTGTCTAGTGATAGGACAAGGGGCAACTGGTGCAAGCTGGAACATTGGAGGTTCCACATCAATATGAGAAGACTTCTTCCCAATGAGGGTGCCAGACACTGGCCCAGGCTGCTCAGGGAGGTTGTGGAATCTCCTTCTCTGGAGATGTTTAAAGCCCACCTGGACGTGTTCCTGTGTGACCTGCTCTAGGTGATCCTGCTCCAGTGGGGGGATTGGACTAGATGATCTTTCGAGGTCCCTTCCAATCCCTGACATTCTCTGATTTAAACGAAGTAGATGAGTTGGAGACCTCTTACTGCAGGGCAGCTTCTTGTTAATGCTACATGTCTTTTTGAACTGAGTATTGGACCCTTAGCCCTGTCATCTGCAAGGTTTGGTCTGAAGCTGGAGGAAGGGCAAAAAATCATCAGCCTAAGTAGAAATGCAAACAAACGGTCATGCTGTTAATCACAGAGGCAATGTGGGACTCATAAATCAGGAGAGGGTTAGCAGGGTGCTTACAGGAAGCACAGATGACTAGGAAAGGTTGGACTTTTCTTTAAAGACACTTTAGCTGTTCACTGACCCTGCACATGAGACATTTTTTGCATAGCGAGCATGAAGAATAGAAAACAAGATTATACAGGAAGAAATGAGCATTACATAGATTTTCTCATGCACCTTTCTAAATGCATTTTCTATACTCTGAAATATGTGTGCATCTTTCAGCCACATACAGTAAGAGAGCACTACACCCTTCTGATTGCATGCACACAGGGTGCTCCTCTGGTCCAGTTTCTTCCCCTTGCTGCCTCTCAGGAATTAAATGATTATGATATGATTGAGTTCTTTTTCCAAAAAAGAAACCAATGAAGTTTGAAGAGACAGAAGAACATCATCAACTAGTTTTCTTGTTCGTGTAGATACAGCTGAGGTACCTTTTCATTTCTTACTCAGGCAAGCAAAAACAAAATTGGAAAACTTGTTGTATTTCTAGAACTATTGCCTTAGACACAGCTTTGGGCATGGAACCACAGCCAAGGGAATTTAGTAGTCAAGGAATGTAGCACAAAAAATGTTTATATCTCAGGGAATTTGTGTTCACAAATATTGTATTTTTCTCTGCTCTGTCAGTACAATTTTAATCATAGATACTTAATTTCTTTTAAAATCTTTCCTCCTTTTGCTTTGATGACCCTTTCTTAAGGCACACAATGATCTTTTCCTTCTCATAGAGTAATCCAAAATTGGCCTACTGCTATAATAGCACCTGGAGATTAAACATTTCTTGGACCTATTTTCTGTTCTATTTTAGTGTTGTGAAGCCTTGGGCTTCTGGCACAAGCCTTATATCTTCAAAAATATCCTTATTTTTAATATATCTATAATACAGTCCCCAACTTGAGACACCTTTGGCCTGATTTTGAGAAGTTCCAAAGCTTTCAGCAGAAGCATTGTGAGCAATGCATGTCCAGATATTTTAGCTTTTCACTTTCATTGTGTAGAACTTCTGAATGTTTTCCTTAAAGTTTCTGTCTCACTTTCTAGTTTTGTAAATGATATCAGTAATATCACTGCTGTCCTGCACTTCAAGGTTCTCAGCATGAGCTCTGCACTCTACACAATGATAACACTTTATTTGTTGTGCTTTTGATGTGCAAAAATATTGTAGGCAACAGATTGATTTTTTTGCAGGCAGCCAGTTTGGTGTCACTCATAGAACAGACCCAGGTGTCAGCTCAGGGCTCTGCTTCCAACTTTACATTTACCGGTTTGGAAGCTGGTTTGAATCAGTGCTGCTCAAGTCTTGCACGTTGGGAGTCTCCTCTTTCCATAAAGAGGTGCCTCCTCTACCTGTGCCTCATCCCACAGTCATTTCCATGAAATCTACTTGTGAATTCCTCCAGATCAGGCAATCTCATTTGTCAGCTTCTAGTCTTGTCACACCCCAAAGTTCAAGGGGTTTTCTGGAGTCAGAATGCAGAGGTCCTTCAACTCTGCGTAATGCACCTTGAGCAGCAAGAGACTCCACACAGTACAAGTTGCAGACCCTCACTCCCTGCACCAAATCTGTGTCTCTAGTCCTTGGTCCAGCACCATTGAGAAGCTGGAGGGAAGCATGAAAAAGGGATCTGTTTGCTCCTGTAGAAACAGTGCAGGAGAGAGACTTTGATAGTTTTAAGTAAGCTTTATGGACTTGAATCAGCCCCACAGGGCAAGAGTGAGGAACAGAATCTGTGTGAATCCACTGAGAGGAAATTGAACCAGGTAACGAGTGGTGGAGAGTGAGGTTTCACTCCTGCATCTCCTTTCTTGTAATGATCTGACTTGCTCTGTCATGCACAGTTGCTTGTCTGCAGACTTGGGATTTAACTTTTGGGAGGCAAAGCAATGCTGTGCAAGTTGGTTGATCAGCAGTTGCAGCACGAGGATGTTACTCTGATTTGTTGTCTTTCTAGTTTGAGGGCTTTGCCTTATTGCAGGTAGGTGACCTGTTAATATTGTGGAAACTGGAGTTTTTTAAAAAGGATTGATGTCTTCAACATTAAAAAAAAAGAAAAAAATTCCTTTGTATTAGTCCATTTTAACAGCCAAGACAATTTTCCACATGGTGGCTTTATGGAAATGGGTTGCAGCTCTTGCCGACCATGACCAGAACATTACAGGAAATGTATTTTCATGGAAGATTTGCTGCAATTGCCAACTGGAGAAAGGGGAGGGGGACAGGGTTTGTTCTGTTAATGGACAACTGCGTGCCATGATGTGAATCCCTTCTGTTAAATTAAATTGGTTTGTGCTTTCCACTATTGCTTGTTCCATGCTGAAAGAAACAGTCACTGATACACCATTTCCCTCTGTAAGGACCACGGTGTGTTGGCGTAGCAGGACACCTTATGCTGAAATGGGGTGAACAGCAAATGCGTTGAGGTGTCTGACTGAGATCATTTAAGCAGTACAAACAATTGGAATATTTCCATGGAGTGGCCTGGTCAGAACCAGAACTAATAGAAATCGTCTTTGCAGCCTCAGTCCTTAGAGGTGGTGATACCTCACCTGATTGACAGGAGTGCTGAAGGAGATTTTAAATCTGCAGTTGTCCCTGTGCAAGTATGTGAGTAGGCTCTTGAAGCTGAAACTTTAGCATGAAAAATCTGAAAGTTAGGGTGGGTTTCAGGGCCCTGTGAGTGTATTACTTTCCACATAGAAGCAGGAATATGTGGCCTTATTTATATGTGGAACCGTTATCTGTACTGGGAATATATGATTGCTTGCAGGGAAAAGCCCTGCATGACTGATTCCCCTCTGGAAATATTTGAATTCCAGTAGGTCCATTATCAGTTCCATATGAGGTATTTCCCGGCTCTTTCTGCATACATAGGAGATGAGAACAAAAGAAAAGAGCAGAGAATGAGCAGAAAGCATCCGGTACCATCCCCTATGCTCAACTCCTTGTTCCTGTCCAAGTAGATTGGAGCTGAGGCAGGGATGCCTCTTAAATACTCATGGAGGGTCTTACTGGCTTGTGTTCTCATTTAATTTTTCTGCAGCTTGATTTCAGTGGTCTCTTGTAAGGAGTTTAAAGCTGACCTCTGTAAGTTTGTGTCGACCTTGACACTGAACCAGCAGCTCTGTTGAAATGGAGAATAATAGAGATTTTCCTTGACGTTGGCAAATGTCATTCTAAAAGACTGTGCAAGTAGGATTTGCTCTCTAAGAGTAGAGTTACACCAAAGGGGGGTGGGGGTGGTAAGCCCATCCAGATGGTAAAAATACTGTTTGTAAAAATAGTTCTGGAGGGGTTGAGGTTTTTATAGTGATGTATGGAATTTTCAGTGGTTATGTTGGTTTTGCTTTGAATTGACTCTAGAAGAAGGTTTTAATGTCTACTGTGTGATGTTTGTAATTACATGAGTAGGGAAAGAGGAAATGGGGAAACAAGACTAATTTGAGAAAATTACCCTGAACATACGATAGATGTATTTCTTGACGAGTTGCCAACCTGTGTGTTAGAAAATGTTCCTTATTAGTCCTTCAATTTCCCATTCCCAACAAGGAGGAATTGGTTTGCTTGCTGAGCAGAGTGATCAACAACTTAAATGATCCATTGAAGCTCATCCATTTGAGGAGGTCCTGGTTTATACTAAGAGCATGTATTGGATGAATATAGTTGATACACTTCATGTGGCAGATGATCTTTTTAAAGTCTGGTTTTAATTTTGATCTTGTCAGCATTCTAATAACGTTGCACAGCTTATTCTGCTCTACCTGTCATGTTTTAATGTTAAATGTATTATGCAGAAATACCACAGCAAGTTGGAAGAAGTCATGAAGGGGAAGCATAGTGGAGAGGCAAGGGCCTTAGAGGGTGTCTTGCTTCCTCATTGTGACTAAACTTAGGAGGTGCAAGGTATAGTGCTGATTTCTTTTGAAAGCTTGGTGGTGGTAGCAAGAGATTACTCAGGGTAGATGGTCTCCAAATATTTCTGTAGTATTTTAAATATAAGACTTTGAAAAATATGCACAAAGCTCTTGACACTGCAAAAGTGATTGAATCCAGAGGTGAGGTTGGGGAATCAGTCATGCAGTGCTTTATCCTGCAAGGGAACCAGGCAGCCTTTCTGTGCTGGCACTTACTGCTGCCTAGCTTCTGGACAAAGGTACCTGCAATGAACAACCTCCAGCAAACAGTGAGGAAGGGAAGTGAAGAAAAGGAAAGTAAAAATAAAACCTTAAGTCCTGTGTCTACATTAATACAAACAGCCCACACATGCATGGTATGATTCCTGCTTTTCCTTTGTCTTGTCTTTTCCGGTTGATGGGTAGCCATTCTTCTCAGTATAGATAATTGAAGTCCAGGCTACTTGGTGGAAGACCTGGAGTTCAATAAAGCAGTCAAATGAGACACAGCGAAATAGTGCAATCATTTTACAAATCAACACTCCCATCAATGACTGTTTCCACCTGAGTGGAGTGGCTTCTGTCCCAGATTGAGTATGACACACCTCTCACAGCCCAGAGTTATTAAACCAACGTACCATGCATGACTTCTTAACACAGCATCACCAGAGGACTGTTAAATATTCACTGGGACAGGAAGAAATGCAGACTCGATGAAGAAATCAATCTCTCCTGTGCCAACTGACTCTTAAAAACTTGTTGACAAAAAACAGTTGAGCACAATTGTGCCACACTGTGCCCTTGGAGAGCTTGGAAAGGGACCTTTCTGTGTAACTGGGTGAAACATGAATTTCTTTACCTATTGGTAGATGGCCACAGTGCTTAGGAAAAAGTGGCTTTAATCGTTTGTGTGGTCAAGTGCTCAGCCTTGAACAGCTCTGAGATAAATGAGCCACATGCACCTGGTGCTTGGTGCAGAGCAGTAGAAACAATATGCTTCCAGTCAGTCAACAGGTTATTTAGTTGATGGATGGCAGCAGATACATGTTGGCGTGGATGAGTGTAGCAATGCTTTTGGGGGGAGAAACAGTATATTTACTGTGCCTGTTTTAGGAATAAGCATTAGATGCTTGCACTGGAAATGATGTTAAAAGCTTGATGCCAACTCATAAAAATCAAGAAATGCAGAGTTAAAGCTTAAGAGTCCTTAAGGTCTTTGTTTGGCCTGGACATTACAGCACCTAAAAATACAATATTTTTACTCTGTCTCTTATGTATCTGTGTGAATGCACTTAACAGAAGCTGTACGAGGGGGAGTAAATGACAGGGTCCATCTTTCATTTCTCTATTCATTGCAGTACTTCAAATGATGGAGCACTCTGTCATTTTGCTTATGCAGGAAGTTTTCTCCTCAGCATCTGTTTATCCCACTGACCTTTTTGTTTGGATTTTTTTTTGGTCGTGATAAAGACCACTGATGGACTCTGGGTCCTGAAATTTTCTCTGCTTTGTTGTCTTGGCTTTTTCTTGTTAGCAGTTTTTCCCCCTGGTTGGGTATCTAGCTGCAAGCACTGAATTAACATGTTTTAGTAGTTCACTTGCTGCTCTGGTTCTGCAGTGAATCTTCCTGAGTGGACTGGGAATGGCTTTCTCTTGGAACTGAAAAATAATAGGCTGAAGGCAAAGTTTTAGAAGTTGCTTCCTGTTTTTTATCAGTGCTTTACAAAGAGACTCGAGTTTATAAAAGAGACCTGCATTGATTTGGAAAAATCCCACCTGGCTCCTTGCCACTTAAATTATAAGAAATAGTTGAACAGGCAGATGTTTTAGTTATGAAACAACCAGCCCTTGTGATCAGTGACTGTCTATTCTGAAAGGAATCACGACCTCAAACACACCTGAAGTGGCTGCAAGAAGGAGCAAAGATGCTTGTGATTTGAACACAGAGTTTGCATTATTGATGGATCCTTTTGGGCTTGTTGTGCAATTGCATTTGTTGATAAGGTGTCTTGCCAAGCACCCAGTGAAGATGAGAAAATCTCTGATGGTGATCTTTGAAATCCTGATCTGTAAAGGTCTGTTTGTACAGCTGTTCATTCTGCCTATGGCAAGGGGTTGGAACTAGATGGTCTTTTGGTCCCTTCCAACCCAAACCATTCCATAATTCTTTTTACAAGTTACAGAATACCTGGAAAGAAGCAAAGTTTTTATCTTCTTGCAGTCCAAACCAAATCCATCCCCTGTCCTGGGTACAGAGAAAGGTTCTGTGCTGCTAGAGGTTACAAGTGGGTGGCACTGGGAAAATATCTAGTCAGCTTCATCAGATACTAAATAGAACTGAAGGCACAACAGAATTTATACCCTTCATTCCTGATTCTTTGCTTGGTCACAGATTCTTCTGTCAGATGTTAATGTAAAGAGAGAAGACTGCTTTGCCGAACCACTTGAGTGTCTTTGGAGGCTGGGTTTCAACAGGGCTGGTTGGTTTTAGGCTTTCTTTTAAACACTTACTGGGTGTTTGTGTTTGCAGGTGAGGCTCACTGAGTCCTGTATCCTGTAAGGTAATAGGAAGTAGTGACACTGCAGTGCGTGGGATCTGAGGCTGTCTCCTGTCCTTTTTTTTAAGAAGAAAGAAGCTTTTATCATTATTGAACAAAATACTGTCTGACTTTATGGTTTTGCACTGGTGTATGCTAATAGAAATAGTGCAGGAGAGTGCTTCTTGCAGCTGCATTCCTTGTTTGAAGCCAACAAATATTACAAGTCAGCAAAGCGGTGTCAGTGCTTGATATCCTGTAGTCAGGGTCTTACCTGAGTTTAAAAAGAAAACAAAACACCAAACCAAAACACAACAAAGCCCCAGCTTTTATTTCAGTTCATAATTCCTGCATTTAGCCTCCAGCAACTAGGAAGACCAGAGATCTGGTGCAAAGGAGCTGTGGAGGTGCTGATGAAGGGAGAGACTGATTGACTGTATGAAGCTATTTCCTCTGCCCTTAACATCACTGTTAAGCTCTGGATTTCTGATCAAAGATACCCAGGTCAATGCTGAGACCTGTAAAATCAGAACTTGACAGTAAAATTTGTTTTTTAGCATTGTAAACTAACTCCATTGAGAAATGCTTTCAGTGCTACTGGAGCAAGGCAGTGAGCAGCCTGGGCAGTGTAGAGGAGACATGGACAAGACTGAGGACAATGGTGTCCACAATAAATAGAGGAATTTCATGCACATTCCTCCAGCACTGGGCACCTTTCCTAAATGGAGCAGGAAGACGCAAATGGATCGTTCATCCTTTCTGCAAACAGCAGATGCAGTAAAAAGCTTCATTGGCTTTTGTTTTCCTTTCTTCAGGCAGCAGCTGAATTGCAATTATACTTTAGATTTTTCTTTTCAAATTATTAGAAGGAGAAAAAAAGCCATTTCTTATTCTAGCATTACCAATTCAGACATGAAAATGAAAATGTTTATTTACTTTTGTTACAGAGGCTGAACGTGTGATCCCACTTGTATTGCCATCGGTGGCAAAGTTCCTGTTGATTTCAATGAGAACTGGGTTGTCCTCTTGCTGGGAACAGGAGATTCTGTGATTAGCTTGATTTGTGATAGCAAAAAGAGTGTTCAGAGCCAAACAATTGAAAAATTACCCACAAAAATGTGGAAAAAACATATTGCAAAAACACTTAGCTATCATATCTTTGGGCCTGGTAATAATTTTAGGGGAAGTAAACAATGCCAGTGGACTCTGAAAACATGCAGTCATCAGTAAAAAATACCAGATTGTTGGAAAATCCTTCCCTGAGGGAAGAAGCCTCTCTTTTGGAAATAATTATTCCAAAACAAATACAGCAAACATCTTAAAATCAACATTTCCAAAGCATAACATGAGAGGTGTGTGGATTTGGGTTGATGTAGTTTAGTTTGTCTCTAGATAAGCTCTGTGGGTGTCCTAGCTTGGTAGGCTCATTATCTGTACATGTTCCCAGCCTTGCAGCAGGGTTTGGGAAGGAGGATGTGGAGGAATCCCAAGTACTGGGACCTCCATCTAAGCAACCTTTTTGCTCAAAGCTTACTGGTTTTGAATGGGGTTAGTTACTGGAAGGTTGCTGGTGCAGAGTAGGAAGCTGAGAGTAACTAGTGTGTTTTAAATCTGTGCTTCTTCAGGTGCTGGCAGGCATGAAGTAGAGCTAATTCTGTTTGAAAAGTGTTATAGTGTCTGAGCCAAAGTTTATGAGTCCACATCTCTTCTGTTTGGTGAATAATCACCAAAACAGAGGTAACCAGTCTGTGTCTTTTCTGTTAAAAGCCAACAAGAAGTCAGTATGAGCCAGCTGGACATAAAAGCTGGGAGAATCCATACAAAGGAACACAATTTTTTAATTGTTAATGCCTTGCTGTAAGTAGAAAGCTTTTAAATAGAAACAAGAGTTTTCAAGTGATGAAAAATAACTGAAATGTGCCCTTCACTCCAAAGCTTTTGATGCATTTGCTCTCTTGAGAATAAATATGTGCAGAGCAGTGATAATTCTCCAGTGGAACGATCTTTAATTTCTTCTCTGGTGTTTATATTTACAAACCCCAACCTTCTGTCCTTACTCAAGCCCTGGTTTCATAGCACATGGAGGGCAGGACTGGCTTGTGGCAGGGCTTTGAGCAGCCACCTACCTGGCAGCACAAGCACCCAGGAGGAGCTTCATGGTCCCACAGACCAGCTCCCTTTTCAGAGCCACCCTGGGACTTGCCTTTTGTCTGAGATTTGGAAACTTGCCACTCCCCTGAGAAGAGTAGAGAGAGGGAAAGTCTCCCTGTTAGCCACACACGGATACTGGGCTGTGAAACGGGCGTTGGTGGTTCTTGGAGAGCTGAGAGGAAAGTGATTTCTCTGTGTCCCAGCTCCACACCCTTTTACTGCAGGAGTCAGTATCCCCTGGCTTCTGCAGCTGCTCTTCCCTCTCCCTGGGTGCAACAGGATTCATGTTAACTTATTATAAGCAGCTTGAGACTTAATAATTCAGTCTGGGTTCTCCATGTGTGTCCTGTGCAGGTGGGAATGTCACTGCTCCTGCTTCTTGCACATTTGGAGGCTGTGGAAAAGAGCATGAAGTAGATGTTGGCAAGAATGGGCAGGAGAACTGGGTTGGGTTGGTTGTTTTACTTAGGGGAGGGTATGTCTGTGGGGGTTTTTCAACACTGTGCATGCTGAAATAGCATTTCACAGAGGGGAAATAATATTGCTGATTTTCAGACTGAGTAGCTTACTTCATTGCTACCCAAATAGTGTATCCCTGTCTTAAAAAATAAAAATCAGTATTGTCTAAAATAACTTTTAAAAGAGAAAGTATTTTTTCTGCTATGTCTGTAATATTTTTGGTATTCCACAGAGATTGTGTAGCATGAGTGCTGTTTGTACCTTAATATTTAAAGTTCTGTGAATTTTGGTGTGTAGAATTGCTCTTTAGGTGGGTGGGGATTTTTTTCATTTCCCAGATTATCTTTGTTGGTAAACTATATATCAATGGTCTATTATAATGCCTAATTCTTTGTTAAAGGAGACCTGGAAGGATCAATGGTGCTGTAAAAGAATAATTAGCTATTTTTTCCCCGTTACCCTGAATTGAATTTTCACTCTGTGTCTTATTGACTTTTAACAGTTTATTGAAAATGAGATTTGAGAAAGTCTGACTCTCACCCGACAGGCTAATCACTCAATTGCTAATAGACCTGTGATGCTCCACAGCCACCAGCTAATAGATTTTCTATTGTTGTTCCATCCTTGTTGATCAGATAATCTGTTTTGGTAGCTGAGCCAAGGCGTGCACAAACAGCACTGCTCACAGCATGAACACCTGAAAATTTCCTTGTACAAAGTTCCCATTCATTCCCACTTTCTTAATTTGCCCGCTTCTACCTTTTTCCCCTTTCCAAGTGTTTTTAAAACTGCTGCTTATTGAACCTAGAGATCCTGAAGGGCAGAGCACTGGTGGTTCTGCAGCCTTTATTCTCTCCACATCAGTGCCAGAGCTCACCCATGGAAGGCAGGACCTCATTCTCCTCTTGCCTTCACTGTGGTGTCAGCTTCTCTGTCAGCTCTACCCCGCCAGGGCTGGGGCTTCTGGGGGTCACAGCTTCTCCTTTCTGGTTGGGGCACACAAATGCAAAACAATTCCACATGCTGCAGCTTCCAGAGTGCAAGTGATGTCAGAGTATGGGTACAACTTTCCTCTGTATAGAAGCTGAAGTTTAGAAAGCCCCTGAAAAGCCTGTAACCTGCCTTGAAATTTATGAATATCACAGATGGGCATTATTAACAAGAGTTAATACCAGTGAAGCATGAAAGGAAAGTAAAAATGTAGTGGATGATATTGTTTCTCTGTAAGAATTAGACTCCAAAAATAAGCCTTTGAGTTTAGCTTGCATCCATCCAGGAAAGCATTCCTCCTTGCTCCTGCTAGGACTACTCCTGAAATTAAATCAGCATGAAAGATGGAGCCAAAATACTGCATGGAAAAGTCAGTCTTGACTATAGCTAGGGTCTATAGGTCTAATAGGAGCAAGTGAAGGTGCTTGGGAGTTCTGTCAGTAACTCTGCAATGAGCACCCAGCTCTGTTACAGCACAGAACTTAGAGCTGGTTGTAACCACAATCAGAAGTCAGCAGCTCCTCCTGTTTTTTATATATAAGCCTAATAGGCCAATGGATTAAATTATTTGTCTTCAGGGTAGGGGGAGAAGTGAAAATAGGAAAAAGATTGTGCATTCTTTATGCACATCCCTTCCCACCCTGTGTCCTGACATTTTTTATTTTCAAAATTTGAGCTTACTTTTGAGTGGTAAACTTGCCAGGGTGTGGATGTGGATGGACACATGCAGCCCCTCCAGTACCTCCACTCCCCTTTCAGGGAATGAATTTTTTCATAGTGACTGATTCATGTGCTAAAAAATCACTTCTTCCTAAAAATAACAAGAAATCTTTTTAGAGGATAATTCCCAATGATTTTATTTAAAAGAGGGAAAGTACCACTTTAATGATCGATTTTTACTTCTCTACTAGAATTGCAGAAATCATCTTCAAAGCAAGTATTCCTTGTGGTAGACAGGGAAGTTTTGATGGAGTGAAACATGCAGCTTTGAACACAGATTATTTCTTGAAAGATGGTTGTGCCCTGAGCCGGAGTTCTAGAAACTCAGCAGACTCCAAATGTAGTTTATGTGACTGGGAGCCCCCAAAGTCAGGTCTTAACTGTGCAGCCTTCATTGCAATAACAGTAACTTTTTTCCCCTGCCCTTGATTTGAGGGGTGAGCTTTTGAAATGAAAGTGAAATGAAAATGGTGCTGATTTGGTGAAACTCTTATTTAACACATGAAACATAATGGTTCATTTGCAGTTCTGAGTTCTGGGCTTCAACCACATGGTTCTGTCAGGTGTGAGGTGGGACCAACTCCGTAGCCAGCATCTTGAGTCTGAAGGGAGAGAATAAAAATTGATCCCAGTAGGTTTGCCTGAGATGACTGATAAATGGAAAATAAGTAGCAACAGCTTTTAGGGATATTGGGAAAATGAAGTTTTCTGATTAAGTGGTATCTTAAATAAGCTCATAAATGCTTTTTCTTTCTTGATCTTGGTTTCTGCTGGCTTAACCTCTAAGTGCATAATGAGACAAAGATCTGTAGCTGATAATGCTGTTGATCAGAGTCTGTTAAGGAGCCAGCCAAAACATTTAAATTGTCTTGAAAGATGAAGGACTGGACAACAGAAACCAGAAACTGCCCTGAAGGAATGACCCTGATTTCACAATTCCTTTTTAAACTCATTAGCCTTTTTTGAAGTCGTGGTTTTCATGACATGTGCTTTTAGAAGAGCTCTTAGGACTAACATTTTATTGAGTTTTGATCATTATTTTTGCACTTTGGTGGAAGGTTTACTCCCTTGAGAGCCAGCCCAGCTACACTCCATGGGTGTAAAGTATGGTCCTCAACTTCTTCAGAGAGCATGCTGCCTAAACCTGTTACAGACCTTTGGGGAAAATACTCTTGTTGCTGTGTCCAAATGTTGTCAACACCCTTCCTGAGAATAGAAATATAAATACTTTGCGTAAATGGGCAAGTGATGTAATTCTGCTTGTGCTGGCCATGGTTTCCCAGTGTAAACAACTTGGGTGCTGTCCCTGAGCATCCCTGGACATGGGAAAGAGCACACCAGCTTCTTCACCCCTTTCAGGGACTCTCCTTCCTCTTCAGAGCTCAGCCAGCCTGACTGGTTTAGCTACTCACGGGATCACAAGGTGGGAACAAGCATGTCCTAGTGCTAAGAGTGAAAAAGAGGGCAGAGTAGAGGTGAGAGGAGGATTTTGGCCAGAGAAGTCTCCTGAGAGGGAGCAGTGGGTCACCAGGGCTCCTCAGCACACCCCTCTTGGTGGCCACAATGGGGTGAACCCTCCCCTCTGCCCCTTGGAAGAGCTGAACTCCTGCACTTGTGCTTGGGAGTGATTTAAAGAAAAATCAAAGCCCTGATTGGATTGCAATTATCTGAGCTGTGTCCTGGTGGGAAAGTGTATGTATGTGTGGAATAAAAAAGGATTAGTGGCAACACTCTGCAGAAAGAGATCCTGGAGCTGAAACCACCCAAGCTGTATGTGACCTGCTGAAAGGTGGGAAGCAGAGCTCCCCTTGTCCCTGGGGGGAAAGGCACAATCTGCCCTTCTGTGGTTTGAGTCAGTAACAGTTGGCAACTTGCAGTAGTCATTTTTTGGAGAGGATAATCCCAGGTTTAAAGCAAACGAGCTGGAAGGAGTCCTGTATTTTCTGATAGCTTTCCCCACAGAGAGCAGGTTTGTAAAAGAGAAGCTGCATGTCCTATACCCTGGTATTTTAAATGGTTTGGGGCACTTGTCTCACCTGATCTGGTGATTTCTGAGCACCTTCGAATGCTGGAATGGTTTCATTCTTAGCTCACTTTGAAAACTAATTCAAAGCATGTTTTGTAGAACAACAAGAGTGTGGATTCTAACATTGAGTGCCTTTTCTAATTAAAGAATATTGTAAGTTAGTGAGAGATTCCTAAAGATAGGGTGTGTTTTCCATCTGGGAGTTGCCCTGATGATGAGCCATGTTGTATGAATACTTCCCAAAATGCCCAAGTTGTCTGGTTTTATTTCATTTTTCTGGCCAATGTCTAAACACCCACCTGATTGTCTCTCTATAAAAAAAATAGATATTGCAAGGCTGACTGAAATTCCTGGCTTACTGTTTGGGAGCTTGATATTTCAGAAACCACGATGGATTTCTGAGGAATTCTCATAGACAGAATCTGTCCATGGCAAGCTTCCATAAGAAACAGCATGATCGAGGTAAACTGCAGGGGGAATATTCTCTGGATCTCTTTGGAGGTCTCCAAATATCTTTATAAACAGTGAAATGAGAAAGATTTATGGCCTCAAGACCACATAGAAGCAGCTTCTGATGAAATCATCACTCTGCCTAACAGGCATTTTAAAAGAAGAGGTCAGTGAAGCTGCTGCGTGGGGCTCAGAAGATGGAGCTGGGCAGGTTGGGCAGGGAGGGGCTGGGTGCTGCAATACCCCCCTCAGCCCCCCTTTCTCCTCTGGGGAGCTGAGAATGAGTTGGCTCTTGGGAGCCCTGGTTTTAGGTTTCATCTCTCAGGCTGGGAAACCAGGAAACTATTATTTCATTAATCATCTATCCAAATATGCCTGCATATTATATGGACTCCATTGTTTATAAAAGGAAATTATGCGTTTAATGAGTAATAGCAAAAGGAGGGGAGAGGGGAGAGAAACCCACTCCTGCATCCATTAAGACAAATTTCCTTGCTGAGCAAAGCCTTCCGCTTCCCATCATGAATCCCTCCTCAAACAGAAACAGCTACTAAGTGCTCCTGCTATGCTAATGATGGAAGACAGGGCATATATATATACACTTTATATATATTTAAATAATCGTGCAATAGGGTGCTACTGACATAAGTGCATAGGCTTTGTAAAAACGTGGGGCAAGCATAGCATGGGATTTATTAGCTGGAGTTTCTCTAACCTTGTTAATTGTGAAAGGCCCCACAGTGCCTGAGGAGTCCTGTTATTCCTGTGACATTCTTCCTTCTGTTCTGCTACCTTTTTCTTTAATGTTATGGTGGGTTGACCCTGGTGAGATGCCAGGTGTCCATCAGAGCTGCTCTGTCACTCCCCTCCTCAGCTGGACAGGGGAGAGAAAATATAACACAAGGCTCATGGGTCAAGATAAAGACAGGGAGAGATTGGTCACCAGTTACCATCATGGGCAAAACAGGCTCAGCCTGGGGAAAATATTTTAATTTATTACCAATCAAATCACAGAAGGGTATTTAGAAATAGAACTAAATCTTAAAAACACCTTTCTAGGCTTAACTCCCAATTTCTTTATGTGCTCCTGCTGAGGGGCACAGGGGAAGGGGAGATGGGGGCTGCAGTCAGTTCATCACACACCATCTCTGCCACTCCTTCCCCCTCACACTCTTCCCCTGCTGCAACATGGGGTCCCTCCCATGGGAGACAGTCTCCCACGAACTTCTCCAACATGAGTCCTTCCCATGGGCTGTCATTCTTCACAAACTACACCAACATGAGTCCCTTCCATGGGGCATGAAGCTTCAGGAGCAGGCAGCTCTCCATGGCTCCCCTTCATCAGCCTGGGCCAGTTGTGTTGGTAATTGCTGACTCAAGCTACTGACTGATCCACAGAAGGTACTTTTTGTTTGTACAGACCTTATAAATCATTTCCATGCATGGACCACCAGTCTTGGTTAAGATTAAATAGGTCTCAAACACCACATTGTTACTTTTGTAATGTTTCCTTAAATTTCTACAAAAAGTGTTATAGCAAAATATAGTTGTGTTGAGGAGAGATATCAAATATAGTGATGACATTCTTCTGTTGAAACTAAAAGAGTTGTGGAACTGTTTCTTAATATAGTTTAACAAAAGAAGAGATGACATTTTGAATACAGACATCACAGTGGAAATGTTCTAACGAGCATTTTTCTGCCTCCTTTCCCTTTTTTAAGCATTTATTGCCATTGCTTTCTTGGCACTTAGATGAATGTTTGCTGTCATTACCACACGTATGTTGTAAGTTAACCTTGCAGTTCATTACTGACCAAAAGCAATCATTGCAAGCACAACCCAAGCATTCTAGCTTTTAAAAGGAAAATTAAAATATGATCTTTTTTATAACCAAGAAATATACTTTCTGACTAGCAGGATAGCATCTGTGATCAGCACTCACTATCCTTAGCTCAAGGAATTCCTTTGAGTCTGAATTGCCTGAATTTTTCCAAATCCTTTTTGAAACCAGAATTCAGTAGTACCCAAGCGATTAAAAGCTGCAGAAATCTACTACAGTTCTTCTGTGGTTTATTGAAGTCTTAAAGAGTTCCCTTTATTGCATTATAAATTTGTTCAGGGGAACTTTGTCTGCTGTATCCCAAGGTTGTCACTAGGGCTTCAAGTAGAGTTTGAAATCACAGCATTGGTTTGAAGTGTTGCACGTTCTATCCTATTCCAGCTCTCTTCTCCTGACTTGCTTCGTGGCACTGGGTAAACCACTTCACCTTCTCTCCATGTTCTTCTTACCAACATGCATGTTCTCTCTCACCCTCTGCTGCTTTTATTGTTTTTTAAAAGTATTGTAGTTGCCTTGAGCCAGGAAGAGCCTTTCTGCTTTGTGTGTGTCATAGCATGGTAGAATGACCCATCTTGCTTAAAAACCTTTGGGTTCTACTCTAATAGTAATGAAGATCGTAAATAGTAAATAATAACCCCATAAGCACTTTCTAGTTTACTACAAACAGCTTTTATTCATAATATATACCTTGCTTTTTTTTTTAGAATGAATTAAAACATGTGAAGTCGAGATAAAAATCCCGGAGTACTCGGATACAATTAAAAAATAAATTGGCTCTCAGGAAGAAACACTGTGCACTCGAGTCACTTGAAAGAAAAAAAGAAAGTGGGTAGAAATGCTGGATTGCTGTCTGGATGGAAAACATGTCAAATATGCATGAAACTCTCAGCCCAGGGGGTGGGGAGGTTGAGAAATGGAATGCTTTTTTTTTTATCAGCTAAAAGAGACCATTTGCTTTCAGCCTCACCTCTAATCCTGATAAAAGAGTTGATTGAACTCAGATGCTTTTCAAAGAGAATTGAAGGGCATGCTCTAATTTTATTTCTCAGAGCAAGTTGAAATGATGCTGTTGCCTTCATGTTCTCAGGGCTTCTTCAGAGCTGGGGAAAACAAAGCAGGAACAAAGCAGAAAAAACCCACCCTGTCTGCTCCCTCTTCCAAGGGCTGGTGACAGGGTGGTTTTATTAACTCTGGACTCTAGTAAAGCCACGTGGAATTCAGCACAAGGCTCTTGTGTCTCCCATTGCATGAACCACGGGGGGACAGCTCAATCTGCTCTCTGCAGCTCTGACAGAGCTCAGGGCTTGAAACCTCTGAAGGAAGGAACCATGAACTGGGGACTCTGCAGCTTCCCATTGCATCTGCAGGGATGAGTCTCTTTTATTATCACCACTACTGCTATTCCAAGTCCTATTTCATCCTTTGCTTTGTCAGCTCCTGTTGTGTACCACAGCCTACTTCTGTCCAGACACAGAGAAGTGAGGTTGAATATGCTATGGAGAAGCTTGTGCATAGTTTAAAAAATAAAAGAAGTCCTTATGTCAATGGCTTATAGAAACAGCAACTGTGCAAACTGGGAAAGGTGAAACACCACAACTGTTTCTTTACACAAGTTTTCCTGAAACCTTCCCCATAAAATGCTGGTGGAGGAGTTGAAGACCCTGGATGTACTTAGGAAAAGATGTGTGATGTTGGAATGGTTGCTTTAAAGCAATATTGAAGAACATCAGGTTGCTTTCATGCAGCAAAGAGTCTTGTGCGTGTATTATGGCCACGTGGGGATTTTTGTGGCTGTAAATCTTTAATTTCTTCCTTTTGGAACTCTGCAGACAATTAATAGATGAGAGAAGTTGGGGATCTGAAGGACCTTGTCCTATTTTGTAGAGGAGGAGTAGATTTTCCTTCCCTGTTTGTGGCTGCTAAAAGAGGTTGTACCTTCATGTCTGGTTTGGGTTTTTTATAGATGAGCTTTATAGTTGGTCTGCAATAGACACTCCTATCTCTGTCATCTGAAACACCCTCTGTTCTGTTTGAAATTGTTCATTTTCTTTTTTGTTGATGTTAAAACATATATTGGTTTGTATATCTTTCATTATAAGACTTTTAATTACGTGAGAAGCTCTTTTAGTGACACAAGTGGCCACTGAAGCTCAGGAAGATAACAGGCTGGTGTGGAGACATTTCTTTCATGGCTTTGGCAGGCAGTGGATCAGGTCCTGTCTCACTCTTTCCTCAGAGGCAGTGAACAATGCCTGCTGATTTCTCTCTTTTTTATTCATTATGTAATATTGAAGAGTTGATGGTTCTCCCATTGTGTAAATTACTTCTGATTATTTTTTCGTTTCCCATAATCTACTTGTAATTAAGAGAGGATAGAACTTTTCAATCAACTGCTAGTAGGGAAAGCTTGATTTAATAAGCATGATCATTTATCAGCTCATAAATTGTAATAGGAAATGTCATTAGAGTGTGTGCTGGTTACCTGTTCTGACATTTGTTTCTTATCCAGTATTCACGACTTGTGAGACTTCTTTTTTTTTCTTTCTAATGGGTTTTCAGCCTCTTATTTCAGTTTGCCAGTGTGGTAAATTCATCCTTTCACATGGCAGGTCCCATCTTTGTATTATGCATGAATCTTCCTTCTTTTCAAGGCCCCCAGGTCTCCAGGTCCATAAATATTCCGTGAATAGAAAGCCCCTTATGCTTCCCCTCTGGACTAGAAGTGGTTGAGAAAGAGGAGAGGTTACAGAAGTGAGGGACTGGGGCAAATGTTGAGCAATTCTTCAGTTAATTCCTTAGAAAAAACCCCACAGAAAAATCTTCATGTCTTTCTCCTTCCCTCCCCTTCTTCTTAGAGCATGTTTGAGCTGCTTTTTACACTGGAACGGGGCAAGAAACTATTTTATTGTTTAGTTCCTGGCATTTCTAATATTCTTGGAACAATTTTAGTGTCAAATACCAGAGAATGGGAGGAGGAGGGATAACAATGATTTGAAGTCATCTTGTTAATAGGATGTTATTTGTGTAATTCACCAATGTGGATGTAATGATCTAGCACAGAATGTGACTTTGGCATGCAGCATCAATAATAACAGGGGGGAAATATTGATGGCTTTCATCTCCAGGTAATAGTTGTAGTTTTAATTGTTCATTTTCACTCATCCATACGATGTTTCTTTGTCTTCATGGGGTTCAGTTGGTTTTATGTAGCTTTTGTAACTCTTAACTTGCCTTCCCATTGCCAGAGCAGCACCTGCTGGCTAGTATTGATATAATTACCATCTTTAGCAAATAATTTCTCCCCTTTATTTCCTATTTATTCAGGATATTGCCACATCTGCTTCTTTAGGTTCGAAGAGTTGTGCCAATTGCCAATTCAGTACTTGAAGGATCTAATTTTTCTGCAGGAAGTAGGAAACAGGGTGCAGTGATGGGGTTAAAAGTACTTTTGGATTCCTTTCCCTGAGATATAAGCTTAGATCCTCACCTCCTGCATTGGAACAGAAAAAGAAAGTGAAGTACCCTTGTGCTCTTTAAGTTACCTGGTGGATTTCTGAGAAAATTAGTTTTATCTATGAAAATTCTAAATAAATGTGCCAAATGAAATGATGTGGTGCCAGCTGACGTCAAGCTGGGATTTACCTCAGGCACCACGTGGGTGTTTTGGGAAAGCTGGATTTAGCCTGGCTGTGGGCACTTAAAATCTTGGGAGAAGTTATACTTGGAAAGTGGTTCAGTCTGGTACATGGCAAAGAGAGACTGTGTCTGAGAAACATTTCTGTGGGGCAAAGTATGATGTTTGTCTTTATCAGGTGTGATTTCATTCTACCCACAGGAAGGGAGAAGGGGAGGGATGACCCCTGTGAGAGGCTGGGAGCTGTCTCATGGGGTCTCAGCCTGAGGAGCAGGCTCTTAATGAGAGAAAAACATGAGTTGCCCAGGAGTCCTCCAGTGCTCACCTCCCTTGGGCTCACCAGCACTACTGAGCTGGCTCAGGAGTTGCTGCATTTGATGATCTTTATTGTAAAGCAGTGATTTATATGCTGAATTTGTGAGGAGTTTCTCTCAGATTGGTGGGGAGTTACACGAGACAGAGGGATTTTGCTGGGTGCTGTGTAAATGATGAGCTGTGGCCCAAGCCCTGCAGCCTTTCCAGAATACACACAAAGTTATGTGGCTCGGGCAGTGCTTTGGATAGAGTTAGTGGCTTAAATCTGCGTCTCTCCACTTGCCCATGCTGCCTATTTAAATCATGTGAAGACAAGATAATGCTGTAAACAGTGGCATCAACAAGTAAGGAGTAGTTAGACCTAAATCCTCACAAGTATAAGCTCTGCACAGTCTTTTGTACAGCTACAGAAAACATGAATTTGGTCCGAAGAGAGAATCTTCACATGTAGAAAGTCAAACTTTTCCCCTTGCAGTTGGTGCTGCTCCCCCTGGGCTCAGCTGGCTGTAGGTAACCACATCCTGTTTTCTGCCTTAGTCTGAAACCTCAAATCTTAGGAGTAAACTCTGTATATGTCACAAATGTGCACATCTCAACACAACCACCTGCTGCCCTCTGCTCTAGAGGTGAATTTGCTGTTTCGTAGCAGTTTGGTGAATGATAATGTTGAACTATTTAAAAATCTGGAATAAAAGCCAACAAAGTGAACAGATAGTTTATGATGCTGTTTCTCAGAGTGGAGAAGAAAAAAAAGCAGCTCACTAAAGATGTAAAACCACCTTCTTATATGCACTTAATGTCTTTTCTGTTGCTTTGCTTGCAGGTAAGATGACTTTTAATTGTGCAATGTAGTCTGTGAACTCAGGTGCCCAGTGTTTGCACTCATTATTTTGTCACCAGGAGTAGGAAGGGCCAGAGTGGACCTTCACAGAGCACAGCTTCCAGCTCTCCTCACTGCTTAGCTTCTACTTATTCTATTATCTCTGCTCCTGAAATAACGGAGATTTTTCAGGGCAAGTGCTGGGGCTGGCAGGAGGGATGGGGAGAGTCTTAGCCAGGAATGTGGGGTTAAACCTTTTTCATGCCTGCTTTGCCTGGTGCTGCTCTGACCTCTGATAACTCGAGGGGAGTCCAGGGCTGGTGTGGAATTCACTCATGTTTGAAAGCTGAGGATAATTTACTGAGCCACTTTCTGCCTGCTGATGAATGACTAATATGGTGAAATTTAAAGGGAGAAAAGGAGTTGTAGAGAGGATTAATGTGGGACTAGGGGAGAATTTTAAAAGAGTTCTGGCAGCCCCATTTATCTGGGAAATCCTGTGTTCAGCAGCCGTGTACAGGGCTCAGTCCTGATGTGGTTCTTGTGAAGAGAATAGAAAAACATGGCCTGGGTAACTAAACTGTTCATTAACTGTTCATAGGGGGGATGAGAGTGCAAGCCCTGGCATTACAGGAGTGTTCTTAGTATAATCCTTAGTTGTTCTTTGAGCAGTTGCCCAAATAGGTTTCCATTTGTGGAAACATGCATGTGAGATTTCCTCTGTTTATTTCTATAAATACCAGTTTCCACCACAAGTGTGTCTGCACCCCCCCCAGCCTGCAGACCTGCTGTGTGTGCACTGAGCAGAAACCTGCTCAGCTCAGGTGTGCTGGTTTCAGGAGAGTTCTTCCCTTATGTCTGCACAACAGCAAGTATAAAACAAAGAGGGTTTCTTGAGATCCTGATGGCCAGGGAGCTGCTCCTCATACCAGAGGATCACTGTGGTCAGCTGTGGGGAGAGGTGAGTGCACTGATTATTTTCCAGAGCACTGGGGAGCTCTGAGATGTACCTGAATGTTGCATGGCTGGAGCTGTTCCTCAGCATTCACCCCTTGTTTCCAAGAAGTTTGGCATAGATCTTTTTATTTAGGTGCTGGAGAGGTGCAGCTCCACCAGCAGCACAGTGTATTCTTCTGGCTTGGGGAAGGGAAAAAGTAGGAAGTGCCAGTAAGGATTTCACATTATCTTAAAATGTTTGACATGTGGCTCTGTGGTAGAAGAAGCAGCAAAGAAAAGGGAAAGGCCAAAGGCAATACATCCTGAGGTAGACCAAAGGAGGTTATGTTGTTGTTTGTAAAGGAGTGTGTTACTTTACAGTGCACCATGAATGAGGTAAAAACACATCCAAGCAAAAGCTTGAATTAAAAAACCCAACCCATGTGAACCAGAAGGGCCTTTCACTGACATATTTGTTTTTAAATGCCTTATATCACAATTTTTTAATTAATTCTTTTCTTCTGCAAGTTTTATTGTGCGTTTATTCCAAAACAAGCACTTGATTTTTGTTCCTAATTTCAAGAGATACTGGTCTTGGAAAAAGGTTGATTTCAAAAACCTCTGCAATTCCTCATTCCCTTTTTAGGTGAGACTGAACAGAGAAACCCTCACTGAGCACAAACTGGAATTCACAGCTTTAACTAGAGTATTTCCTCTGGAATCCCAAGTTAGTGAAGGTGTTGCTGAAGCAAACACCACAACTGTCAGCTAGTGCTTGCTTTTGAACATGGTTTTCCAGGGGACTGATTTGAGCCAGGCCAGGTAAGTGCAGGTTCACAAGCTGCTCCTGTGACCTGCTGCATTCTTCCAACCCTGCCAGTTGTGCCAAAAGGTGGTGAGATTCTGCAGCACCCAGGGAGCAGGATGGGACTTGCCAAGTACTTGTGTGCTTGTGACTGATGCCAGAATTAAAAAAAACCAACCCAAAATAACCCAGCAGCTCTGGCTGCCGTATTGAAAATGTTGCTTTGTATTTTTTCTTCCTTTTCACTTGCTTTCTAACGTCTTCACACAGTTGCAATGGCAGCCTCTAGCTGTCCAGGTATCTGCAGACTTGTTATGTTGTGTGGTTTATAGCAGGGGGGGAAATCTGTGCAGAAATTCAGTCCTTTCCCACCCCCATTCCCTCTTTCAGGAAGGGCAAGCCAAGTAGAAGACTTGCCACTCTTAAGATCTTTATTTTTCAAGCTGGGTGTAGAAGGAACCTGACTGAATGAGTCCATTGCTCTCCTCTTTCTTTGCTCTCCTTTTATTCCCGGTTTTCATCCGTCCTTCCCCTTGGATTGCTGTCAATTGGTTTCTGCACCGTTCCGTTGCCTCCAGCCAGCGCCGCGGCTCCCCGGCCGGGGCTGAGCGCAGCCATAAATCACCCCGAGCGGTGCCTGGGAAGAAGGATGCTCTCACTGAGCCCGGGGCTTGTGATGCAGATGAAGGTTTCAGGCTCTCCCGGGAATGCCGGGGAGGGAGCAGAGGGAGGGAGGCAGAGCTGTGCCGCCATTCAGCAGCCGTCTAGCTGCCGGGAACTCGCCTTTGTTGAGCCCCAGTCAGGGCTGCCTCAGGTCACACATTTGCACTTGTTTTGAATAAGGTAGAAGAACTCTTGAGAGACTGCATTGGGGGAGAGCAGGGAGTGCACTCGGGGCTTGGGAAAGCAAAGGGAGGGAGAGCTAAAGCTCCTTGAGTGCAGCAAATGAAGGTCAGAGGTCTCCTACGACCTTGCACTGCCTTCCTGACCTTTTGAAGGCTGTTGACTGTGATGATTTCCCTGCCTTGAGGGATCGCTGGCATCTGCAGGCATTCCAGCAGCAGTTAAACACCTGTGCCTTGGCTGCTGACATTTCATTAGGACGAGTAATGAGGCTGGGTATTAAATGTCTACCTTTCTGGCTGGTCAGGGGAGAAAACAGGGAAGGAAAACTACAGCGTGTCTTGAGGCTTGTGAAATCCTCATAGGACAAGTAAAGGGCTCTCCCTCCAGCCCTACTGCTGAGAGCAGGGAGTGGAGCCAGCATCACCATGTCCTGGCTCTTCAGCACTGTGGCCAGGAGCTGAAAACAGTTTTCCTGTTTTCACAGATTTTACAGCCATGGCATAACTCCCTCATGTCGGGCTCAGGTTCTTCCTAGAAGGAGAAGAATTCCATAAAGCTTCCCTGGAATTCATGCCCACAGCTGGGCAAAAGTTTATGCTGTAGTCTCCAGTTCTGGATAATTCTTTGTGCTGGGATCCAGGGCTGTGGGTTGCCAGATTGTGTCCAGTAGTAGCACACAGAGAGGGTGTGAAGGGATGCATGTGACAGCCTGGCTAGGAAGGAATGTTGCTTTCCTCTGACTGGGGGCCAGGGCTGCTCTCAGCCAGCAACCTGAAGGGCTGGAAGCAAGGTCAAAACATGAGAGTTTCCTACCTTTAAACTCAGCAAATGAAACCCTGGGGAATGAAACACCTCTGCTCACTTCAGTTGTATGTGCTTTGAAGTTTCCTATGCCACTGGTGCCCCTGTTCCACAAACACGTTCTTCTTCAAACTTAATAAATGTCAGGCTATGATTGGCAAAACAAATGAAATCCCAAGGGTGGGTTTATGAAAATTTATTGTTTGGAGAAAGGTGTCTCTGTCTACAGCCTGATATTGCAACCAGCTGCATCTCCAAATCTTTTTATGCTTGTATAGGGGAGAGAGGGCTTATCCTGACAGGATCTGAAGGGGCTGGGATGCTGAGAAGGAAATGGGTGTGTGTGTACACCTCTAATGCCTGAAACCAAGGCAGATCTTTCTCTTGGAGTGCTTGTGCCCAACAAAGAAGGCAGCTGTCATTTTGCTGTTGCTTAGAGCTCCACTGAAATGTGATCTACTGACTTGCACCAGTGTTCAGAAAAATTGATGTCTCTTTGTTTATACAGTAGTATAAAGCTGTGCTCCCCTTTACAGATGCTTAGCAGGCTCCTGCACTGAGCAGCTGAGCTTTAGATGGTTTAGATGTGCTGGTGGAGACACCTTCCTAAACTTAAATTTATATTCCTCTTCAAGAGGCAAAGATGAGCTTCCACAACCATTCCTATCTTGTGATGAAAACTTACTGAAACAAGTGAGCTACTGATGTTCTTTTTAGCTTGGCTGAGGTACAGATGTGGAACTTTAAATATCCCATTTGTCGCTGTTGGCTGAAGGACAAGATCAATGTCCCTCAAGTTTGTATTGAGTTTAATTGGAGGCATGTTATGCTTCACTCTGTCAATACAGAGTGTTCAAAATGAGTTTACCACGGTATAGAGAACAGTTAGCTGGGGTTTTTTTCTAGCCCGAGGGAAATTATTGCGAGATTGTTTTATTCCTTTTGTTGCTGATGCACAGGACAATATTTCCATGAGCAGCATTTTCATTTCTTGACAGTAGTTGGCCTATAAATCACTTTGCTATAAAACTATTGTTTGGGATCTGAAAATTGCATGTATCTTATGTAACTGTGTTCCTGCCACCCCAGTCAGGAGTGTGCACATGGAGAGTTTGAGAGCTGCTCAGACTGCTTTTTATACACATGAAAGAAACAGTCATTTTTATCTTGTTCCCAGGTGTCCGTGTGTTGGTTTTGTTATGTGTCTGTTTTCTTGCCTCCATGTTAGCAGAGGCATTGGTGTCCTTGCAGGTTATTCCTGAAGGGCTGCAGGGTTGTGTTTCCCATTTCACCATAGCCATTCCTTATCCTACTAGGGCCCTGTCCCAGTTCAACCACAGCTCACAGGAGCAACCCCTCTCCTGCTCCTCCCCAGTGGGATTGGAAGAGAACTGGAAGGGTAAAAGTGAGAAAACTTGTGGGTTGAGATAATGACAGTTTAATAGGTCAAGCAAAAGCCACGTGCACAAGCAAAGCAAAACAAACCAAGGAATTAATTCAGCTCTTCCCATCAGCAGGCAGGTGTTCAGCCATCTCCAGGAAAGCTGAGCTCCATCCTGCAGTAATGGTTACTTGGGAAGACAAACACCATCCCTCCAAATGTCTCCACTTTCCTTCTTCCCTCAGCTTCTTATTGCTGAGCATGACACCATGTTGTCTTGAATATACCTTTGGTCAGTTGGGGTCAGCTGTCCTGGCCCCTCCCAGCTTCTTGTCCACCCTCAGCTTGGTGGGGTGGGGTGAGGAGCAGAAAAGACCTTGACTCTGTGTATGTGCTGCTCAGCAGTAACTGAAAGATCCCTGTGTTATCCAGGCTGTTTTCAGCACAAATCCAAAATGTAACCCCATACGAGCTACTAGGGGAAAAATAAACTCCATCCCAGCCAAAACGAGCACAGGCCCTTAGTGTTTTCACCTCTGTTCAGTGTTTCTGTCCTTCTCCCTTGGCAGAGCTGATGTACACACTTAATTGGTTCAGGGTTATGCTCAGTCTGAACAGAAGACTTCCTTGGAGACCACAGTTCAGTCATTTCTACAGACAGCCACCACGGGCCATTAGATACTGACTTTGTCTGAGCTGTCCTCTCTGCTTCCTCTGGTGTGTCATCTGCATCACTGGTCCCCAAAGCTTCCAGTTTGTCCTGGTTCCACCAGCAGTGAGGTCTCCTGTGCTGCCTGCGAGTCCAGTGACTCCCAGGAGGATTTTGGTTTTAAATCCCTTCCTTTTCTCCTTTCCTGATATAAAAAGTGCCTTGAGTGAAACGACCATGTTCATAACAGTGAAGATTTGTGATGCTGTTTGAGACCCCAGAAGCAGTGAGCTGCTTCAGCATCTTGCATCTCAGGATGTTCTAATTGGCCACTAGACCCTTCTCTGCTGCATGATTAGGTGACAGGGATAATCATGTCACAGCAGTCCCGTGGGGGGGGTTCACCATGGAAGTGTGAGCTGGACACCTCTGGTATATCAGCACCTGGAGTCATTTATTGAGAGGAGTGATGGAAAGAGAAGGGGGAAGAATGTTTCTATTTGCTTTTTGAATGTGAGTGATAAAATTCATGGTTCTCACTCTGATAGTATATCAGAGGATTTGCAACTATCTCCTATTTCTCCAATTCCTAAACAGGAATGAAAGTGAGACCTAGGTGGACTTGAGGAAGTTCTGTACTGACCATGTTAAGAATCCTTCCTCCCTCTCTCTAAGTTTTAGGATTGGATGCAAGTGTCATGACATGAAAGTTTACAGCCTCTCTAGATTTTCATACCTACTGACCTCTAAACCTTTTGTGCTGCCTTATTTCTGATTGTCTCTGTCTGAATGTTGGGTGAAGGTTCGACTTGATGATCCTAGAGGCCTTTTCCAACCTAAATGATTCTACAAATACAGGCTTCATCACCAAAAGGCTTTGTAGAGTGAAGACTCAGCAGAGGGGAGGAAAACACAGGCAGACTTTTCTAAAGACTCTGGAAAGGTTTTTGTAACCACAGAATTCACAGAGAAAATACTTTTCAGGAGCTGTCCTCTGTTAATTAACACTCTTCTTTCTTTCTGAGCTGACAAACAGAAGAAAGAGAAGCTTTATTTTAATGCAGTTTATAGGGCTGGGGAAGAAGCCAGACTGGTGTTCAAGCTGCCTTGCAACCAGAAGGCAAGTGGGAGCTGTAACCACGGACAAGTCATGAGTGGGGGAGCCACGTTCTCAGCACTGATTCCTTTGTCCTGACAGTTGGGTGAAGGCATTATCCATGTGTGATCTGTGTGGTTTTAAGTCATTTTTAATCCATGAGTGCCATGGTGAAAGGAAAAGCAAGTGGACTTCATCTTTTTTCTGGATGGTTGGGGGGTTTTTTTGTGCTGTCACGCAGTGGGTTTGTTTCTGTTGTTCATTGGTAAGAGTGGCAGCAAAGTTTGGGCATGGGACAGGTGACTAAGAGGAAGGGATTTGGCTGGCACTGGGCACTGGACATGCTGACCTTTCAAACTGATGGTGACAGGCAGTGAGGTGGTGGGAGGAGGCAGCAGCAGAGAGGTCATCTCCTGAACATTTGCTGAGAGCTCAGCTTCACCCATTCAGCTAATCAGGAGCAACACTTTGAAACCAGAGAAGAGCATATATAGGATAGAGTTTACTTGCCCTTGAAGTAAGATTATGATTTCATGGTCAGTGACAAATTCCCTGAAATAGGGCAGCACTTTGCCTATTAAAGTGCCAGGGCAAGTCTGCTGCTGTAGGCAGAGAGATGCAGAGCAGAAATAGTGAGGGAAATCTGCTAAATCATTGTAATTTGGTGGAACAAAAGTGGCATAAATGTGGGTGGTTTTTTCTGCTGTGCATCATATGAGCTCATGGTAACAGACAGTTCCTGTTTTCAGAGGCCTGCAGTCAAAGATGGGAGGAAAATAGGCACAGAAGGAAGAAATGAAGCTGTACAACAGGACAAGGATCTGGGAACCCTTGTGCTTCATGATCCAGCCCTCTCTCAACTCGACAGGGCTGCGTTTGCCTCTCTGTGCCAGCTCCTTTTCGTTCAATGCAAACCTTATGGTCCCTTTTTCCCGTAACAGAGTTATTTTCTTGATCCTAATATATACCTGAAAGGAAGGAAAACACTTTACAACAGAAGCTGGTAAAAATAGTGCTCTATTTTGGGGTTGGTAAAGTAAACATGTCTGTAATGAAGTAACTGAGAGACATGCTCTGTCCTGCTCCTGGTGAACGAGCTGAACTGAACACAGGGTGGGATTCTAAATTCATGGGATGTTGATCTAATTCTATGGTCACTGAAGTCAAAATTACTGATTTGGTTAAGAGCAGGTTTATGTTTGTGCTTGCTTTGAGGAAAACAAAATTCCACTCCCCCAAAAATGCCTGTTGGTTTCAAAGGCCAAGTGGAATGGCTGATTTATCACAGTCATCAAGGATCCACAGATTTCCTTCTCAGTTCTGAAAAATACCTTGTAGTGTTTAGTAGAACAGATATTCCAATATTGCACTTAAAAGCCATTCCATGAAAAAAAAGATACTGGTTTTAATTGCCTGAAAAGCTAACATTTTTTGAGACATCTGATTACTGGTTTTCAGTTTCCTAAATCTAGTGGCTCCCCAAGTGGAATACTGAGTGCCTTTTAAATGTGTATTGGGGAGAAAACTGCAATTTCATCGATGTCCAATAGAAAATCATCCTCGTTCACACAGCCACAGAAAATGAAAAATCTTTAGTGACAATTAAAAGGAATCAATGTACTTTCATTCCACACAAACCTTTTTATGAGTAATCTGAAAAAAAACCCATAGCATTTACCATATGGTTCTATTTCAATGAAATGTTAGCTTGTTCTAGAAGTAGTAAAAGTCATCAAGGCTTTTGAAAAATGTTGGGTGGTGGTGTTTTTTTTAGGGGAACTGGTTTTCATCTTCTTTTCCAATTGCACAAGGCTTGTTGGGATAAGGTCTCAGCAGGTCCCTCTGCCAGCTGGCCTTGTACTGATTCCTGCATCTGATGCTGTGTGAGATCTTGCCCAGATCATATCATGTTCTGCTGTATTCATCCCTGCCCATAGAAGGGAGGGAATATTGCTGTGCAAGTCTTTTGAGATTGGGGGGATACTCTGTGTAAATGCCAGTGATGATATCATTTCAATTTGAGCTGTATTCCTGTCACTCCATGCCCAAGGCTTTGAGCTAAAACCCTGCTTAAAGGCTGAAACAAGGAACTCTCCTTCCTTACCACACCCAGCCAGGGCCCAGGCATGCAAAGGTTGCCTTTTTATTTCTGTTCCATAGGAAATTCCTTGCAGTGGAGAACTCTCACTGGGTTTCACTCCCTTGTAGTATAGTTAGCCAACTATCTGAACTGGGTGTGAGGCTTGTTAGTCCTCAGGCAGTGGGAATTAGGGTTTTTAAAATGCAAGAAGAGGTTTTTAAATGGGGTAATGAAATCAGAACCTAAGCTAGGACAAGGTTCACACTGTAGATGTTTAATTTTGTTGTCTCTTACCCAAGAGTTTGTCTCCTTTTTCTTTCCTCGTTGCTCCTACTGCATCTTTCAGCCTTGCAGAGCTTGCATGATTTCCTTGGCAATGCCACGTACCTCTAATCTTAATGCGTATTACTGCCTGGCTCTGGAACCATATGGAGGCTTCTCTAACAGGCTGAGGAAGGTGGCCAGCAACAATCTTTCTTCTTTATACCTCTGCAGCTCTAATGCTGCAGAAGTCCTCGCTTGTAAAGATAAAGGTCCATTTATCCTCCTTAATGAGGCAGCAGGTCTGGAACGGCGAATCCGTCCTGAGTTATGTCAGCAGAACCACACAGTGACTAAAATGTTAGTGCTGATAAAGACCAAATGATACTGAAGGAGCATCTGCACTTTACCAAGCTCCAGCCTGCCCTGAAGAGCTGCTTGTGTCCCTGGGAAAATTATGTTAAGATGAAGAAAATTGCAAAGAAAACATTGGGTTTGCCAGCACAGAGTGACACAGAGCATGGTGTGGGCTGGTGGTGAGGAGAGCCCTTCAAATTGAGGAGGAGAGGGTCATAATTTGCTTGGCTGGTTTTACACCTCTGGCCCCAGAGAACATAGTCCCAGCTATGCAGAAAGGCAGCTTTGGAAGCAGATGTTCCTCCCTGGCAGTGTTGGTGGTCTGTGGGATGGAGCACTCGTGCTGTGGTGCTGCCCCTCCACTCATGCAACATGAGCCCCATCCTGAGCCATGGCTCCCACCTTGTGTTTATCATTATGTAAAGAAGCTTCGTACGTTGAGTTCTGAGTTATCTCTGGTTCAGAATTCAAACATTAATGATTAAGCTGAAGATGCAGATGTTATTCAGTTGTTGTTTGTTTAGGGTTTTTTAACTTCTGATTAATCGCGTGAATAAGAGGAGCTGTTCTTCTTTCCTCCCTTAATATATATTTTTCTTTTCCTTAGTATTTTTTGTCCTTATGAGCATCTGCCCCAGAGAGCCTTCCTGGAGAGCAGCCAGGCTTGAACCTTTGAGTGCTAGGCTAGAGCTGTCCTGGGTTAGATTAAAAGCCCATTTTAACACAATGTCTGCAGTGCTGGTCATAAAGAGATCTCTACAGATAGCGAAAACAAGACAAGGGTGTGTGCTGCTTCTCTTGCTTCCCAAACTAGGTGCAATTTCTCCTGTATTTAGTAATTCTCAATGGATTATTTTTCTTCTTTGATTTTCCCAGCCTGCCCTTAGTATGGTTATCCTTTGGCAGTGCTTTCTATAGGTGCCTGAGTTCCTATATTGCCCACAGCATGAGGGATTTACTTACTGTTTATTTTCAACGTGGTTTACAATCCCTTCATTTGCTGCCCCAGCTCTGAGACTGGATAAGGTGGAGAACATTGATCCTCCTCTTTTCACTGAATTCTGGATGAACCCATTGGGAGTTGGTGGCCATCTTTACCAAGGGTGATTTCCTTTGGGCAAACAGAGAGGTTATAATAAAATTTTGTATGCAAGCAATGGCAGGACTCAAGATAAAATCATAATAAAGCTTTGGCAGGAATAAGAAGGTGAAAATAGAAGACTGTGGAAGAGAAGACTCTTGGGGAGCAGTGCAATGGTCATCTGGTTGTTGGAAATGTCCATCTCTGATTTAAGGAAAGAAAGCAGAAAGGGAAATTCAGCTCAAGTGAAAATGTGCCTAGTTGAGGTAAATAAAACACATCCTTTTTTCCAGCTGATGTTGGCTGCAATAGAAATGAAGGTTATTGTGAGTTACTGCAGCTAGTGGAACAGAGTGCCAGCTGTTCCCCTACAAACCTGTGTTAAGAATTAAGGTTTTTGCCATGCAATGGGATGAAAAAATAAGGTTACAGTGTATTAAATAAATATCATTGTAACAGGAGCCTCAATAAGAAAATAACAGTGCAAAATAAGGATATTTTGAAGATTACTCATTTTCCTTTCTTCTTCCTTTTCCTCCTAAAGCAATTTTGCTCCTTGATGATTATCTGCTCTTGAAATTTGCTGCAGGCTTAGCACAGCTAAGAATTAATGGGCTCAATAGGAATCAAGTTCCTAAAAGTGCTTAGGCAAAGTCAGTGAGATCTGAAGGCAAAGTGAGGCCTTTTTGTGCCTCTGCCACCCGTGCTGAGTCTGTGCAGAACACTCTTGGGTGGGCACTTCTGGGGGCCTGGCAGGTGCAGTTGTTTCTGTCTGTTGTGTACTAAGGATTTGGGTTTATTTCTCTTGGTTTTTATATGAACTCATCTGCATGCCTCTTGCAGCCACTGCACCAGCACATAGCAAACAGGCAGCACTTGGGTAGAATTAATTTGTTAAACTTTGCTCACTCAAATGAAGGTTGGGTCTGATTTGTTTGGGGTGCTCTCAGCTCCTGTCATCAAGATAACTGGAATTGTCTATCTTTGAACTAATTTAGTCTCTTCTCTTTTCTTTTTTCCATGTTTCCTTGATGCCTTCTGACCTGATCCTGTTCCACCATTTGATGTGGTTTAGGTAAGTGTCTATGCTCTACAGGAGTGTTGTTTTGTTGTGGGATTATTTATTCCCCTTCTCTCCCCCTGTGTACATCACGCAGCATTTTCTGGCTGTGGTTGGGAAGCAGTTTCTGTAAATCTGTCACATTGTTGTTCCATGGGCTGGTAAGAAAAGCTTGATGATGTTACCTGAGTGATTGCTGTGTAAAAAACACCTTCTCTTGCCTAGAATACCAGTCCTGGCATTTGTTTTCCCCTATTCCTTTTTGTGCCCACAAATTGAAGGTGCAGGTTGCTTAGTATGGGACCTTCACATGTATTGAGCCTAAATTACAAGCTAAATAGGAGCTGGAGATTTTCTAAAAACTTAAATCTTAAAAATAAAGAGTGGTTTCTGAAGTCTTCCTTGAAGAGCTTCTTGAAAATCTCACCCTTTTAGGAATTGTGTTCCTATGCTTTTGAAGAGAGAAACTCCTATCAGCATAAATGCAGACAGCAATCATTTTCCTGCTGAGCAGTAGGTGTGCCATCTGATAATGACTCTAAAACATTATTATATGTATCCATTGTATTTTTTAATTCAAACTGAAGTGGGGTTTTTATATTTTTAATGTATCTAGACAAAGAATAAGCTGGCATCTATTGAGATGTGACTGAGACAAGTGAGGCACTTGCTGTGGTTGAGGAACTGACTTAGGTACTTGTAATCTATGGTGACAGCAGCTTTCATTGTGATCCGTGTGTGACTTTTTAATGGAGTTTTTTTGTAAGAGAAATACAGAATGTAGAGATACTGACATGCCAGGGCTGCATTTTCCTTTTACATGATGTAATAGGGTAGTTAATGACTTCACTGTACCACAGTGGATTTCCACTGGTACAAATGAGGCATAATTTGAATTGCAGAATAAGGATGCATGAACTTTTTCCTTCATGAGTATTTATGTGTGAGAAATATCACTTTACATGCAGTTATGGAAAGCCTACATGCATAATGTGGAATCCCATATGCTTGACAAAAGAGAAAGGATAGAGGACAGCCTACTTGTTAGATGTCTTATGTGGGGAACAGATACCTTGTGGATTGAACATTGAGATCTTCTGTGCAGAGCAGAGCTAGCTCATTATCCTGCACTTCTGTGAGGCTGTGAGGTGGGGAAAAAAATGTGAAAAGGAAAATACCCACTGGTGGGCAGGTTCCTGACTGTAAGTGTTGTCTTTAGGGGCAAACCTGTTGAGAATTCACATTCCAGAAATCCCAGCCCCTCAGAGAAGCAGATGAGGAGACTCCCCTGGGCTGAGCAGCCATGGGGGAAGGAGAGGAGAAGAGGGGAGGGGAGGCAGATGTGCACCTGCCCAGTGCCCTCTTGCAAGGGGCAAATGGGACACTGCCTCTCTGCACAGGTTCAGCTGGGAAACCAAACGTGAGCTGGCCACGATCTGCCTGCAGAGAAGCATGACTCTTGTGAGCTTTGCTTTGGTTCTTTTCAGAGGCTGTTCCAACTGAGCAAAGAGTTCTCTGCAGAAGGTGCAGCACTAACCACATCTGTCTCACTGTGCCCAGACCAACAACAAAAGCAAGAAGGGCTTGGTCTTCACCACAAAGTTTGCCAATTGGGTCCCAACCCATCACACTAGTGCACAGAAAAATGTATGGCTAACCACGAGCATTTACACAGGACTTCTGCAGGATCTGTAGTTGCTTCAGCAAAGCTGAATGCTGTGCCATGTGCCATTTTCTACCTAAGCAGCAGCAGCAGATTCTCCTCATTTGTCTCAACTGTCCCAGTCCCATGTTCTCCAGCTACAGCCAAGGTGACATAGCTTGTTGAATTTCTGTCCCCACATGTTCTTGTAGCATTAAATGAACTATATTTCATTACCTGGACTTTTCTGACAGCTCCAACTTACTACTTGTTGTTGTGTGCTCTTTTAGAAATACTTTAGAGCCCATCTCTCAGAAGCTGCCTTGCAGGGAAGGATTTTGGGTGACTGTGGGTTGGCTACTTGGGAGCATATGGAGGGAAGGGGAGATTGAGCACAGCCATCTTCTGCAGTTGGGACCACCCTGTTCTGTGGCAGCCAGTTTAACTATCCATGGTGTATCAGCAGCTCTAGAAGTCATCACAGGGAGAAAGGAAGATCTGTAGCTCCTATTGACAGGGTGGTGAGGAAGAGCAGAAGCTACTCCAGGTTATTAAAGAAATTTCCTTTTAGAAGAATTGAATCATCTTATTGTTGCCTATCCCATGTGTGGAGCAGTTGTGAAGAGCTGAGCACCAGTCTGGGAGGGACCAGGATAAAGGGGTGGTCAGCCCTGCTGTCTGGTGTCAGAGCAGTTGTGCCCAAACCCATCCTGGGGTCTCACAACCCTGCTCAGGGGCTGCGTGTGCAGAGACAAAGAGCAGGAAGGTTTGGGCAGAGACAGCTCTGAAGGGAGCTGTGCATCATTTATGCTGCAGTAGTGCTGAAAAGGCTTGATTATTTTAGCTCCTGTGTTGTGCTAGGTTCAGAATAAACCACGTAATTAATGACTGCCTCAGCTTAAACTTGTCCTCTCAGTCAAGGATGGGACAGGCAAGGGCTGGGGTGAAGGAGGGGAGGTAACATGCAGACCATCCACAGCCAGCAGCAGCAGCTGCTTTCAGCTCACCCATCGCAGCCTTAGCGGCTGCTGTTGCATGTTCTGTTACTTGGGAAACATGACCTGAGGATTAATGGACTTAAATTCCAGCCAGAGAGCTTGTGCTGGTACTAGAAAAGGTGAGCTTGGGCAAACACTGGAAGAGATTTCTTGGAGGGATCTGGGAGAAATTTCCTCAAAGGTTAAGAATTGTCTGAGCAAACATTTTATCAAAAGATTTCGAGGTAGAGTTGAATCTGTCTTAGGAACAGGATTTCTTCAGGGTCTTCATGCTTTCCTCCTATCCTCTTTCCTAAGCATTTTTGCCCCAACTACTTCTGCTTGTGCAAAAAGACAAAACACAGTCCTGGGAGAGGAAAACATCTTCCTTCTACCTGATCCTTGCAGCTTTGAAATCAAAGCAGAGTCCTCTGCTAGCTTGATCAGTCCTGGTGAGCTTTTTCAGTTGTGACCTGAACCCATCTCTTTTCTTTTCTTTTTAATTTTCCAGGGCAGGGGGCAATGTCAAATGTTCACTTAGCATAAAACACTTTTCCAGAGGCTCCAAGACTCCAGATTACCTGACAGAACAGAAGCAGGATTGTTATTAGCATGTTACCTCTCCTTTAAAACCTTCTCACTGATTTTCCCCACTGTTGCCCAGTTCCTCCCTTGACACAGTGACATTTCGCCAAGTTGATAAAGGGAGTAAAGAAAAACAAGATTTCAGGACGTGTGTTTCACTTCAAGTGCCACGTACTTAGCATGGTATATACATTTTGCTTTGCAATTAGGCAGTGTGCTTATGTGCTCTAATCTGCAGCAATTTTTGCTCTATTAATAACCTATTAGTAGCCCGCAGCGTGTTCTCTATACATCACTGCTTCACAAATTATTGAACTTCCTCTCACGAGTTCGTATGAACTGAAGCAAATTACAGCAAAAGGAGGGAGAAGGATTGCTCTGTTAGAAAAGGTGAGATCTGACCTCAAGATCACAAACAATGTACTCTGGAAAAATACAGATGTTGAGCACAGCCCCTTTCAGGCCTTGGTGCTGTCACACAACCTGTTCATGCTCCAGTTTGGTTCTCTGGTGTGGTGCCAGCAGCAGGCATGGCAGTGACAGCCTCAGGTAGCACTGCTTGTCATTCCAGCTGCACAGCAGATCTCGTGGCCCTTGGAGCCCACACGCTATTAAACACCTTGCCCTGGCTGTTATAAATGGTGTGCAGAGAAGAGGCAGAGATGATGATACCTCTGCTCTGATTGCGCTGTCACTGCGGGTCATTAATCTCTGCCAGGCTTCGAGCCTTCCAAATGAGCCCTCTGCACCTGCAGCAGCTGATGCTGCATCTGCAGGATCCAGGCTCTGCTTTGCAAACCCCAGGAGGAGGGAGGACATGGGGCTCCTGGCACTCATGGCAAGAACAGGAGCTGTGAGTGTGTCCCCACCTGTGGACATTTAGCTGCTTGGTAGCTGTCCAAAGTAACCAGTTTCCATGGAGTGACTTGGCAGGATGAGCTCTTGTGTTATTCAACCACTGTGTGAGAGAGACTCTTACACTACCTATCTGGGACTTGCATGTTGAGGTTGGTGTCTGGTCTAGATACATGGGAAAATCTCCTTTACTTGAAGTTGAGTGGTTACATCAGCTCTGCCTGTGCTGCTGACGTCCTAGCAGCCACTACCTATGGGCCAGGTGGCCCCTGGGACTCTGCTGCTGACACACTCCATGGAGTGGGTTATTCCATGGTTTGGGAGGCAGCCAAGGGCATCTTGTAGACCTGATGCAGATTCCATTAGCTGATGGCATCACTTGCTATTTATATTGTTCATTGGGCTCTCCAGCCATTGAGATTTTTGGCAATGACATTTCACAGGTCTGTGCAGAACACGGCACCTGATCATGGAAGGAGCAGAGGGGCAAGTTAGTGTGGTTCCCAGAACCCTTCCTCCAGCACACTTGGTGAGGTCTTGACAGCCTCACTGACTCCCACAAGACAAACCTGTGCTGGGAAGTGTGGGAGGATGCTCACAGGATGGTCTTCCTTTGGTGGCTGGGCTGGATATTCACACATTAGCAGATTCAACTGAAAATTTCAGCCTATTTCCTTTTTTGGTAACTTTTGCTGCATTTCAGTATTTCTACTTTCTCACAGTTCTCTTGTATATTTTACTTATTTATAGCTTTTTTTCCTGTTTTAGAGAAACAACTCCATTATTTTGAAGAGTTGAAATAGTATTTGTTCAATTTCTGCTACTTTTAGCACCAGATTTGTCCTTTCTACACTCCCACAGAATCTTTTTTTCCTGTAGAGAGACTGCCTGAGAGTTTGAGCCAGGTCCAAATGCAAAATCAATAAAAGCTCATTGCTATAGATGGCATCGTGTTAGAGCTCTCCAGGTGAGACTCTGGTGGGAAGGAGTTTCTAGCCTGTAATCAGACAGGCACCGTGGTCCTTGGGTTTGGGGCCAGCACCCCACAGCACAGCAGGAACAGGTGGAATTGGCCAGGCACCAAGGGAATTGGCATTGCTTTCTAATTTAGATGTTTTACCATCAAGTCACAACACTAACCCTTCTCCTTTCCTTCTGAAAATCAAACAGGACAGACATTGGAAACATTCTGCAGGGATTTTAGTCATAGACTAAGAGATGAGATACCCAAAGAAATTGTTCATTAATTACTATTATTAATGCATGTGTGTGATGCCTCTTGATAGTCTCAGTACTGAGTGCTTGAGTTTGGGAGGGTTTTTTTCTCCTTTAACCTTCCAGTTTCTTTCAGAAAAGTCATGTAAAAGAGAGACTTGCTTGTGTTTGGGGTTTTTTTTCCATTCCTTAATTCTGCATACTTTAGTTTTGAGTCGTCTGTCTCTCCTAAGAGATGAATTTTCAAGGCTGTGAACTTTGCAGCTTACTGGGAAATCCTCTTCTGTAGCCAACAGAGCCAGGATTTATTCTTTCCTGTAATTCTTTCTGGAAGGAGAAATGGGGAGACTGGTTCTGGGCAATGAGAATAGGAAGCTTAAAAAACTAAAACAGACATAGAAAACACTGTAGCATCAGGGCTGTATTCTGGATGAAATAATTTCAGTCTCTTCTTTTATTTCTAATTCCCCAAATGCAAATAGAGTTTTTATATATTCAAGGAGTCTTTTTCATTTGGAGTCTGGGTTTTTGATGTTTGGGGTGTTCTTCCCGAGAAATAGGCCAGAAACAGCAGCTTCAAACACACACCCTGCCCCAGGCATCCCCATGACCAGCAGTTCAGGTACCTGCTGCCCCAGCTCCAGAGCTGTGGGGATAACACGGTGCCTAGAAAATGGTGCATGAAGAATGAATGTCAATTACACGAGTTGAATAAATAGGGTGGGGGGAGGTGGGTTTTTATGACACCATCTGCTTCTGTGGTCTGTAGCCTCCATGTAAAATCATGGCTCAAGCTCTACGCTCTAGGTTAACAAAAGCCTTTAAATAGGGTAACTAATGGGTCAAACGTATCTTCACTTGTAAGGTTAAGACCCACAAGTCATCGTTTGTAAGGAAGTAGGGGGTGGATTGGTCACTGGAGAGGAAAGACATTAAATTAAATGTGGTGAAGCAGCCACATGGGATGCCTTAATAGTTTCTGAGTATTATTTTTTCTTAATGAAATGCAGCTTAATGCAATCCCACCCTCCTGGCCTGACAAACGTCCACTCTGGCCTTTTGAAGGTTGTCATGTCACTAGTGCCTTTTAAATGATTCTGTGCATCCTCTGCTCTCTGCTGCTTGCTTGTCACTTACAGCCCCTGGGTTTTGACGTAAACAAGGGAGTAATGTCAGTGGGGAGCTGAGACTGTCAGGCCCTTCAGTTTTGCTTCTCACCTCGTTGCTTTCTTACAACAAAAAATAAGATGTAGTTAAAGTGGGGGTTGTACGGAGAGCCAGTGGTGCATTAAAAACAGGCAGCAGGAGTGGGGGGAAGAACATCTGTGGAATATGAAATATGGATGGGGATCTGAGCCTTTGGAGGTCATGCTCGAATAGGCAGCGTTGGGTGAGGTGGATCAGAGTGAGCCTCAGCCCTGGGTTCATCTGCTGGTCAGGACCCAGAGAAAGCACTGCTTTTTGGGGAGGACATTTGGGTCAAATGCAGGCTGCCTGATTCAGCTGCAGAGCCATTTGAGGAAGGCTGAAGGAACTTGAATTTTAAACATGTCTTTTTAGCAAGACCCAAGGCCACAAACCATCCTAATAATTTTTGCAGGAGTGTGTTTAAGTGCAGCCAAAGCAACTCTGCTACTGCCCATTACTCATCACCAGTAGCACCTCGTGGATGAAATGCTGAGCTTCTCCTCTAATTCAGTCCTGCTTCCCACTAGGAAAGGATTTTAGTACTGTATTTCTTTAACCTCCCCCAGAAGAGTTTGTCCTTCACCCCTCCTAACTTTCTGTGCAGGAACTCTCATTTTTCCTGCTCTCCCCCTCTTCAGACCTAGAGATAAATTGGACCAGAGACTCCTGCACACATCCCAGAACCTGCCCACCATCTGGACAACACTTACATGTTAATTTTAATGCTTCTGCTTCTTGCAGCAGTTTGGTGGACTGCAAAATATTTTCCTGCAAGTTGGCTCTTCCTAGAGGCACAGGGCTGGTAGAGGAATTAGTGTGTTCTGTGGGCAAGAACACCCTGTTTAATAACTGAACAGGCAAGGAGTGGGGGAGAGGATGTGTTGTCACCATGGTTTGCCTCTTGTGAATGAGATACAGAATTTAAATGGCTTGTCAAATGTCTGCAGCATTGAGGTGCTGGTTGGCTTTTCCCCCTTCTCTATATTCAGTTTTTTCTTTCACTAGATTTTTACTGTTTTGAGGGGAAATGCTTTTAGTTCTAGTCAACAAGTTTTTACTAATGAAAAGCTTTTGGCTTCCCCTTGGGAGTATTTGGGGAGGAAACAGTATCTAATAGTGTTACTGAGATAGGAGCTGGGCTCAGTAGGAACACAGGGGAAGCTGGCTGGGTTTGAGAAGCAGCAGGAAAAGAAGAGGGGAGGTGACAACCTAGCCTGAAAGATTTCTCATTATCACATAGGTATGTGTGGAAGAAGATAAAAAACCCTGTCACTTCAAACTAAGTGTGTCTGGAACTGGAATGTAACTGAAGTGTCCCACTAAGTCAGTACCCACTGATGGTTTTTAGTTGTGTTGATATTTTATTAGTTGTGCATATACAAAATGAATGTATTTACCCAGGTGAGTCCCTTACTATAAGTTAATGCTTATTAACACCATTAAGGATAGTCCAACAAAGCCTGAGTCCTGTAACAATAAAAGTAGAGAGCACATACAACTGTGAGATTTGACAGGACTCTCCTGCCCTGCTGTGTGGTTCAGCTATTGCCTAGCTTGAATTCTGGAGAGAACTGCTCAAAGTCTTCCCTTCCTCAAAGGCTCTGCTAATCAGCATAATCTGCTTTATGCAACAGGACTGGTCGTCTAGTTGATGTGTCCCTATAAAAGAAACCTCTGATAGTGGAACAGAATTTCATACCCTAGTTGGCATCTCAGCACAGAGGCATGGGACTGACTGGGCATGAAATCAGAATTACCTTCCTAGCTTGTGTGGTTCTCTCCAGGCACACTCACAGTTGTGAACTTGCTGCTTCTGGAGGCAGAAAAGCTGTTGAAGCTGGCACAGTTTCAAAATAAAACTTGTCTGCAGAGCCACAGCCAGTGCTGAAGTCCAGCAGAAATTCCTTTGAATCCTCATCAGAAAGTTAAATGCCACTTGTTGAAAGGACTTGGCATCTACTGTGGTGAAAAATGTGCACCAGTAACTGAGCAGCTGCAGAGTCCAGTGGGTGTATGTGGCAAATGAGGGTTTCATGGGCAGTAGAACAAGGTGCTGAGTACCTGCACCCAGGAACCCAGCAAAGAGGAGGAAAGTTGGTTCTGAGCTTTTTTTTTCTGCCTAAGGGGCAGCTCCCTCTTGTGCTGCTCCTAATAAGGCTTTTGTCTCTGCTCCCACCTGCAAGAGTCATTGGAACAGCTGCAGAATGTGGATTTCCATATCCTACCAGCAGACTCAGCTGTGTCCTGGGAAGATCCATCTCCATATATCTCCTTAGGGAAAGCTGCTGCTTTGATTGCACGTGCTGGCCCAAGCCTGGCTCCTGCTAGGGACAGTTAATAATAAATAGGTGTCTCTGGAGAGGCCTTTAAAGCTCAGGACCCTCTGTTTGGGCCCGTTTTGGTAACATAAAGGTGAAAGGGCAGGGAATTCACCCATTTAAGCATCCTCCCTTAGGAAAGAGACTATGTCATGTAATTAAATAACTGTCCCCACAAGGTTTTCAGGAATAACAAGCAGTGCTTAAAGCAGACACTTGAATAAAAATGCTCAGTCTACCTGCTGCACTCACCCTATAACCTGCTTAAGGCAGGTAAAGGTTCTCCAGGTTATGGTGAGGGAATGATGTTGTAATTCTGGCCTCTTTTCTTTCTTAGTATATCATAGGGCCAAGTGTGGTCATAACTGGGTGTGTGTCCAAACCCCATCCTGAACCTTTGAGCTTATTTTAAAGCTAATCCATTTGTGCTTAATTTACAAACAGCTGCTTGATTTAAAGGGATTGTCATAGTGGAGTAAACAAGGAGAATATTTACCCAGTGAGTAAACTCTCCAGCGTAAATTCCCTTTGCAATACTTGTAGCTATTTGTTTGTATTAGATCTTAACTTCCTCAGTGGAGAGCTAATCCTTCTTGATCCCATAGTGAAGTCATGATCCTGTGTTTGATGTCACCATCTGTTGCCATGGAAGCCACTGTGATGTTGCAAATTAAACTTTATGACTTCATGGCAAGATTAAAGCACATCTTCAGCTGCTTGCAGAAGCAGTTAGGAATATTTCCATCAAGTATGTGAAAAATGTGCCTAAATACTGTTCTTAGAAAGTGTATGGACAGGGAGGGGTTGGAATAACGTAGTGTATGAAAGAGGAAGAAAGAATCCCAAGACTTGTATCAAATTTGAGCTTTAAAAACAAAAAATCCTCTAAAATCCCCTGGCAAGTAATTCATTCTTGGCAGGAGCCCTGCCTGGTAAAAGGTTAGTGTGGTTACGAACAGGATCAAAATAGAAACAGTTTAAAACTCAAGCAGTGTACAGATTTCTCCTCTTCTGGCTGTAAAGCTCTCCTGATCTCACCTGGCAGTGTTCAATGGCTGTTGGTAACGACAGTTTAAGTCATTGCCACATAAATATCCACTCAAGGATTACAAAAAGCTTCAACTAGAATATGATGTTCTTTAAATCGAAGCATTTAAATCTCTTAGGAATTTAAGCCTTGATCACACATTTAGGTATCTGACCCACTTGGAGAAAAATCTTCCTTCTCATAAATTAGAGGAATGTTTTTTGCCTACATGGCAGAGGAAGGGAAGGCACAAGTTAGTTCAGGGGAGCAGGAGGAGAGCAACAGGGATAGAGGTGCATCTGCACGAGCAAGCAGACAGTTGTCCACTCCTGGTAGCCCTTGTTCAACTCTCCTGCCAACGGGAAGAGCCTGAGGAGAATGTGAGGTAAAATGCAGAAGAAGTTTTGGTTTTCCTTTCTACTGTAGAGAAGAGGAGGAGGAGGTAGTATAATTATTTTTTTTTCATCTGCTATCAGGGAAAAGAGCTGCTGAGTCCAAAATTAGGAACTTATTTATCTTTAATTGTCCCTTTCTATTTCCTGCCGTTGGTCACTTCTTAACATTTCCTAGATATTTCCCTCTCCAAAGTGGAGATCAACTTTTAATGTCTTCTGATTCTGTATCTTTGAGTGACAAAGAGTGAATCATCTTACCAGACCAAACTGGAGCAATATGTTGATGTCAGAAATAACCTGGCAGGCTACTGATGAGTAAATGCAATGTCATGGGGAAGGTGAAAGTTTCCCAGTGAAATTCAAGGTGTGCTCTGAACCTCCATGCATCTGTTGGAGAAGCACAGTCTTGATTCTGCTCATCTGTCCTTAAACAGGTACACTATACATGTCAAATACTCCATGTGCCCATCATCACCCCCTTGCCCTAGTGTATGTTTGAGGATGGTGGCTCAAAATGGGTGGTTTGCAGACATTGTTGGAGTTAAAAAGAAGAGGTAATAGTAGGGAGTGCTTGTGGTGAGGATGCACAATCTAGCATGGACTTGTTTGCCTTTCCATTGAAGACTAAGCCCCTTGAGGAAGAACAAGGTTGTGTTGTTCAACTGCTGCAAGGTTGTTCCCCCCTGTGTATTTATGGTTCAATTATTTAGATCACTGCGTTCGCTTCTTTGATAAGCACGTGGCTCTGATAAGTGAATTAAAGGATTACTCGAATCATTTCTTTAAGGGAAGGCACTAATTCTGGATTCTACTGCCACATCTCTCCCCATCTCTGGATATCTCTGAGGGAAATAAATGAAAGTAAAAAATAACATCCAGGGACCCCCAACAGAATTAGGTTCACTTTAAACATGACACATGCTCTATATCCCTGGGGCAGGCACTTAATTTTGTAGTGTTTCAGACTTTTATGACATGATGATTGATTTTGTAGAGGTGGAGTTGCTTTAGTCATTAGTTAAAAAGCCTGATAAAGCTGCACAAAGATATTAAGTTGTTATCAATCATCAGTGTCTTTTTGTTCTCCCCCAACCTTTACCCCACGTTTCAAAGGGAAGGAGAGAGACAGGCAGGAGGCTGCCTCACTTTGAGTCTGTCAGGGTTTTATTAGATCCTGGCTCTCTTGTCAGCCTTGCTGCTGAAACCCAGCCTTGCCCCAGATGATTAATGGGGAGCAGTGTGCCCTGCCTGACGGGCTCACACCAGGCTCCTGCTCTCCAGCTGCCAGCCTGAGCCACACAGCCCAGACAGACCTCTGCCTCAGCCTAAACCTCTGCCTCAGCCTAAACCTCTGCCTCAGCCTAAACCTCTGCCTCAGCCTAAACCTCTGCCTCAGCCTAAACCTCTGCCTTGCCCACGCTCCCTGCCCAGCCTGCCCTGCTCCCTCACCACAGCACCACATTAGCCTGCAGTTCAAAACTATGCAAGAGTTTCAGGGTATTCTTTTCCTTCTCTCCCTTGTTCTGCTCCCTTCTGTCTGGGAGGGTTTAACTGGTTGTGGGAAATCTCTTCAGCATATAGAATCCCACAGTGAATTGAGAAGTTGCCCAATGTGCACACAGTTGATTTTTGCCATCAATGCATTGGGTTCCTCCAGTTTTTTTTAATTAAGCATTTTCTCTGACCCACAGAGGTATTTTTCCTGATTTCTAGTGCTCATTTTCCTTTGTCATTTCTACCATCAGTGTCCATAGGGTTGGCTTTTTCATGCCAAATTTCCTTTTTATCATTGCCATCTGCACTTAGAGAATATGGCAAGTCCTCTCAGAACAAGCATCTTGTTTGACTGTGGCTGGGAGTATTGTTTGGGTTGTTGTAGGAAGGATGTAGAAGTATATTTTGGGGATAGGATTTTCCAGCCAGAATAAGCATGTATCCTCATGACGTGGCTAATGAAGTGATAGTCCAAGTGGATAATAACTTATGGAAGGTGATCATCAAGGTCACACGGTTGAGAACAGTAAAACAACTGTGCTTCATCTCTCATATGTGAGTTAAAAAAAAAAAAAAAAAGAAGATTCCTGGCTTCTCAGCCAGCCAACCAAAGCTGCAGACAGCTTACTCTAGCAGCGTTATTGCAGTGGACTTAATTGGGAGGGTTGTATGTATATTTTTATTTTTTTCTAAGCTTATGTTTTGACTTTACTTAAAGCAGGACCCTTTCTGTATCCAAGTAGAACAGAACAGACCTATGAATGTGCTAATAGGACCTGTCATACTTATGTTCTCCCTTCTAGAGGCCTTTCACTACAGAACTCCACTCAAGGGTTCTTGAGTGGTACACAGATAACACTCTAAAAGGCAATTTAAATGTGTTTTGACTAAGTTCTGTCTTTTTTAAAGAATGAGCTATCATGTTAGATCAAAAATGTCCACCTATCTTCCTGTATCTGAGAACAACCAGACTGAAAGCCTGGAAAATAGCACCAGAACAGGGCAAGAATGCAATTATAATTATTTTAGTGGTGTTCCAACCACAAAGACTTCTCTGAGTCAGAGGTGACATCTTCAGATATTGCTTCCATTAATTTTTCTGATTGCTTTTTGAACCTGTGCTCCTCGTAGCATTTACAGCATTCTGTGGAGATGAGCTTCACAGTCTTCACCAGATCTTGTGTGGAGAACCACTTCATCTGCTGCTTGTGAGTTTACCACCTCTAAGTTTCATTTGATGCCCCCAAATCCTTTTCTAGAAGAGACAGTGGAGCATCTTCTCTGTGTCACTTTACATTTCAATAGCCCTTGTCCACGTGCCTACCTAGGCTGAAAGTGTCTCTAGTTCAGTTGCATCCAATAAGAAAACACAATCTTGTTCTGTGTATAAATCCATCAGTTACTATTCCACGTTTGCTTTTCTGTTCTTAATTCCTATCACTCCCTTTGCTTTTTTGACAGTGAGGGAGCACTGAGCTGACATTTTCTTCACCAGTCTTGCTTTCTCCCAAGGTTGGGGTCTGAAATGCCCTGTTTGTAACCCATCACTGTAAAGTTGGGGTTGCATTCTCCTATGCACATGATTTAACATCTTTCTACCTAAATTTTATCTGCCCTGTTATTCCCCACATGCATAGTGAGGCCTTTCTGCAACTCCTTGAAATAAGCTGATTTTTCCTGTCTTGATATGCTGGTGCCTGCCAAAAAACCTTTAAAGTTTGCTTCTTCCTACTGCCACCTTATTTTCAGACTAAGGCTGCAGCAACGTGAGCAGGGGTAACTTCTAATGGAAGGTTTACTCCAAAGCAAATAATTTGGAAGTGCAAAGGGAGGCTGATTTCTCCTCTCTACCCCTTTACCCCACCCCATTCGTGGCGTGGTGCAGTTCAAGCTTGTTACCTCCCCATGTAATCTGCTCATTCCCCTTGTCAGGAGGTGCTGTGTGTACAGCAGGGATTAGGCTGGCAGCTCTCCAGTGCTGCTGACAAGGGCCTGGGCCAGCCCCGTTTCAGCTGAGCTTGTCAGCACTGATTGATTTTCATGGTTGACAGCGTTTGAAATGCTTTCAGATTGTGATTTCTCACTGGGCTTGATGTGGGGGAGGTATTTTTATTATCATCATTAATAGCAGAAATAGCATTAGCTGGATACTTATGCAGATAGAAATTATGGGCATAGACTGGTGTGAGCAGTTGGTGTCAAGCTCCGTGTTGGCAAGGGGTAATCTCATCAAGACTTGCACTGCCAAATGTAGCTAGTTCATAGTCTTTCAGGGCTAAATGAAAATTCACCATAAATTTTCACAGGTTTCACTATTTTTGGTATTCTTGCTCGATAATAAGAATGCTGGAATTTTGGTTCTTCTGTGGGACAATCTACCCGTTTTTGTAACTCTTAATGTATGTTCTTAGTTTGATGGAACAAAATTTGCATCAAAGCTGAGTGTTCTAGTGAGGTTTCTGAGCTCCTTCTGCTGAATCTGCTGGCTGATGAATTGTAGGATTGGTGTTCTTGGAAGGTATAGCACGTGTTTGCTTGTTTTCTGCCCATGAGCATCAATGTTTGTGTTTGACTTTACTGACTTGGGAAGAAATGCAGATCCAAGCAGGGGTGACCTTTGTGCCTCTTTCATCCATGCTTGGGCAGAGGGTGGCATGAGATTTCTAATACTGGTTTAGCTGCCATTGACCCCATCTCTCCCTGACATTTGGGAAAGTGGTGTCCTGCACCTTAGGTTTTGTGAGCTGCCTAGAGATAAATTTGGGAGAGGAATTCCTTTTCAATTTTGTCCTGCTCACTGCAGCACCTGGCGTGGCAGGAGAGTGTGCTCCAACTGAACATATGTTCACATGGCTGGATGCAAGCCATGCTTCTCCTTACCTCATCCTCAGCACCTCAGCTTCTTTTAAGTGTCTGGCCAACAGCTGGCTGTGAGGATGCTGCCAGCTTCCATCTTCTGCAAATAGGATCTGTGGACACCAGGTGGTCTCACTTCAAGGAGCAAGGTGCTGGCTTGTACCCATGTGGAGCTGATCATGTGTGGTCCTGGGGAAGCATTGCACAGGACAGCTGAGCTTGAGCTCTAGAAATGTGTTATTGGAACTATGCAGAGCTTGTCTTGCAGTTGAATCAAACATGACAACCCCAAGTTGCTTGTAACATCAAAGCTGGAAGTATTTGAGCAATGTCTGCAGCTTGGTGGTATTGGCTCACCCACAGCCCCTCCGGGTGCCATGAAGGGCCAAGCACGGTCTGATCTGTTGCTTTGGATCTTGCTCATCACCAGTCATATCTTCAGACATACAGATTTTTGCTCAGTCTTCAGAACAAGCAGGTATTTGTATTTGTTACTTTCATGTCACTTTGGGACATCACTTCATATGACACACGTATAGACGTGGCACTTCAGGACATGGTGGTGTGGTCATGGGTTGACGGTTGGACTTGATGGTCTTCAAAGTCTTTTCCCACCTTAATGATTCTGTGATTCTATGTCTGTTCAGCTCCTTTTTCAGTTACTTGCTGATTTGCTGCACCCTGAGCAGTCCCAACTCAAGGGCATGGCCTGATGAGCATTTTATAGACTAGAAAGTAAGCCACAATTTTCTTCTGAACCATCTAGACCTGCAGCTCGACGCAGGTTCTTCCCATGCCTTGTTAAAAGAAGTGCTTATCCCAGTTTAATTTCTATATAACTAATATAACTTCCAAAAACATGGAAAAATAAAAGGAAAAACCCTTCGAGGGCAGCACAAGAGTGTCATTAAGCTTTATTTTTAACATATGGAACATCTGTCAGTTTTGTGCTATGGAGACAACATATCCTAATGCTTTGAAATTAGCTTTGTTGCTATTGAGGATAACAATCAAAAGCACACCCAAAAAAGCTCAGAGGATGTCTGTTAATAGCATTGCTCTGAAAAACAGTCTGATCTTTGTGGGAAATAAATTACACACGGAAATAGGAAATCACAGTGGCTAATGAGAGGAAGCTGCAGGGTTGGATCAGTCTGCTCATCTTTGTTCTAAGGGCTCCCCTCTTAGCCAGAGAAAAAGGTCTTTTTAAGTTCAAAGCTGAAGTATGCAATTTTTTTTTTTTCCTCTACAGTATAAACATTAAGGAAAAATAATTCCTTATAAATAGTTTAGTTCAGAGCTACAGTCTTGAGGATTTACACAGTGTGTGTGCCCCTGTATCACCCCATGAGGGACACTGGTGATAAATCTGTGACCTTACTTCACTTGGGTGATGTTTCCTGTAGTGCCTGTGGACCAAGAATCAATGTATAAATCTGTACCAAACACCAGCTGCCTTTTCCTCCAAGCTTTTATTAGTTTCTAGGTGCTGGGCTCAGCAGCAAGGTCCTACCCATGGCTCTCAGGAGTGGTGGCGTTGGCTCAAAAATCCTTGGCAGGGAAGGCAAGTAGAGACCTTGGCAGCTGCTGAGGCCTTTTGAAATAAGGAGATGAGCTGTGCCCAGGAATTCCTTGGTTTTTTCATGGCCATGAAGTTTTATTTAGTAATCCTTTGGCCACATGTATGCAGTCACTGTTGCTGTTGACATCACAGGGTGTTTACAGGAGGCTGCTTTGTTAATTGTAGAGAATCACATTTTGGCTGCAGGTGGTTTCTTGATTTATAGGCCTATAAATCTGAGGCATATAAACGTCAAGTATTTAATGTCCCTGCAAGTGATGGTTTTGTGTGGCAATGCATTGGCAGAGCAAGGTGCTGCTGTTATCAGTGCTTGCTTGTCAGGCACCAGTAATAGCTGCTATCTCAAGACTATGTATTTCTTTAAAAAACAAAAGTAATTGTCTATAGTGTGACATACTGTTAGGATCTGGCCAATTCTTCCAAATGTCTGTGATAACCTTTGAGGAGTTTAAACACAGTGGCTCTCATCTCACACAGATTCTGGGCTGCTTCCCTCACTTAAGGAGAAAGAGAGCTGAGCATTTTAACCCCCCTGAGCACGTAGCTGAGGTGGGGAGATTGCCAGCTTGAAAACACACGCAGTTTACTTTCTCTGAGAGCCACAGATGATTGCTTGCAGGTAGGTAGGTTGTCTTTTTTTAAAGGATATATCAAGGGACTCTCATTACTTGTTCTTTATTGGATTTCAGCAGCTCCCTGCAGGGCAAGGCTGTTGCAGGCTTTAGTCAAGGTATCCTTGAACAAACCCTGGCACTTGTGCATGCAGTCCCAGCTCTGTCCAACAAGGTGGGCCAGGCTCTGCTCTTTCACACTCAGACTTCCCTGTATCAGATACAATAGTTTGTAAAAATACTGTTTTGATGAACTGTGGTCACATCTGAGGCTTTGTGAATGCAGTATACGTGTCCTAACCCAAGGCTGTACCTGGTAGTTTATTTCACCAGAGTTCAGAGAAGACTGTCCTGGCTCCTGACCTAGATGTTCTTTCTTTGTAGAGGTGGTACTGCTTAATTAGTCTATCCTTTTATGCTGAGACAGTAAATTAATTATTTTGCTTTGTCTCTTTTATTAATTCAAATAAATTTTTCTTTCGAAAGATCTTCTTAGTACCTTTTGTTGTTGTAATAGCTTCACACATGGATTTATCCCTCTTCCCTTGCCTGGGCAGTGGAGGAGAGACAGGGTTTGGGTGTGGTCAACTCTTCTTCATCTTGGTTGTGATGATGTTTCGTGTAGTTTTCCCTAAAGTGTAGGATTCTCCATGAAAAAGGCATAGCTCTGCTTTGTTGCCATGGTCCCAGTTCCACTCTGGAATGGATTATGTAATCATACACTGTATTAGATTGACTGCATTTGTTTATATATGTTTCAGAGCTTCACTAAGAACAGTTTTGTCTTTCTGTAGGTGTTTTTTAGTTTGTAGATGTTTTGGATGTCATCAGAAAGTAGTAACCATGTAGAACATGTGCTCTAATCATTTAAGATGTTTTTTTCTCCTATTTATGCCTCCCATTGCTTAGTTTGTGGACAGGATCTTCTCATTCTTAGTTCTGTGTTATTTTAATGGCCTCTTAGCAGGGACTTCATGAAACTTTAATGGGAAATGTAGATAAATTATATCCTTTTGTGCTTATTTATCTGCCACGCAGTTAATACCGTTAAAAGTAAAATATTATGATATTAAGCCCAAAGAATATGTATGAATTGCAGCTATAAAATAGAAGCAGATTATGACGAACACATTATGTTGGTTACTATCTAAGAACTGTCACACGGGTTGTTTATAAGACTTTACCACAGAGATACTCTCTACTCAGAGATTGTAATAATAACAGGAACAGGGAGCAGGAAACCAAAGAGAATTTTATCTTTAGACTACTTAAACTCCATGAATATGAAGGTGTCAGGGTCAGTTAAACCAACATGAAGAATAGTGCTTAAAATGAAAACCAAGTTGAATTCATTCTGTCTTGGTCCTTATGTGGGTGGCTAATAAAGGTTGTGCACGTATTATTTCACATAGGATAAAGTTGGGTTTCTGATTCCTCCAAAGAGTAGTTTCTATCAAGAACCATTTATTTTTTCCTGCTTGCTCCAGGGATATACTTAAAGGGGAATGGACAGAAACAAGCTCCTGTAGAGATCTCCCCTGTCAGAGCAACTCATGTTCTAGTGGCAGGAGTGCTTCTCTTCCACGTGTATCTAATCCAGAGTACATGTAAGTGGGGTTCCAGTGCTCCTTGTCAGTCAGCATGTCCTGAACTACCCTCATTGACTCAAGGGCTGTGCAGTGGATTTTGTGGTTTAGCAGGTTTTGTTCTAGACCTGCTGTCTACTTGCCCTCTGTAGGTCTTTATCTTGTAGTGTTATGATTTTAATAGCTCTACCTTCTGCAAAGAGTCCTCTCTCACAAATTAGTCACACTTTGCTGGTTGTCACAGGGCAGGCTGTGATAATGGAGCTCAAATGTTCTTTCAGGTAAGGACTATCTACCCTGTAGTGTAGGACTATCTACCCTGTAGTGTTCTCAAATTCAACTATTGCATTTAACAATTAAAAGAATATTACACCCGCATGGTGAGGGACGTTGTAGAAGAGTTTTGCTGAGCAGGTTACTGCATCTCCACAGGCTTTGACTTCAGTTAGTCACCTCACATGAGGGATATACTCTTTGGTTTGGCTGGGCTTGAGGGAGCTGGAAGGTGGTGATGCTGGGTTTGAGGGAAGGAACACGTAGAGGTGAACGTGGTGCATGTGCTGGCAGCACTTTGGGCCCCATGAGCAGCACAACCACAAACAGCCAACAGCCAGAGTGTATGTGGAGGAGCTCTTGCCAGGAGAATCCTATTGTTTGGTTTCCTAATTTACAAAATTAGTGGCTGAGAGGAGTGTGTTTTCAAGGCAAAACGTGAGATATGTGAGGAGGGGAGTGATTTATGGAGCTGGAACAGGAAATCAAGGAAGAGGAAAGCTTGGGAGGATATGGGGAGGAAGGAAGGGAAACAGCCTGACAATGAAATCAAGTCATTTGATAATAGTTCTCCCCATGGATGCATAAAGCTCAGCTGATAAAGTAACACTTACACTGTAGGGAACAGATTTCTAATGGAAGAGACACAAACAGTGTAAACTCATTTAGCCTATTTAATGTGCAACTGCTGGTTTTACACAGTTTTCTGTTTTGTTTTTTTTTTTGCTGGCTGTTAACTTGTGAAAACCCAGTTGCTGACCAAAAACTAGGAGCTGTTTTCCTTTTTGTTGATCACAGCCTGTTTCATCTGCCCTGCCAAAACAAGCACCCACTTAACTTGATGGGCTGACAATTTTCACACATCACGTTCTGCATTACTCTGTTTATCCCATGTGCAGAGGAGGATGGAAGACTCAGATAGTTACACAGAGTTGTGAGCACATGTGTAGTCCAAGGCAATGCTCCAGTGGCCAGAGCATGTCAGTCTTGAAGAACTCTGAGAAGGAGTCACTACAAAACTCACAGAAGGAGCAGAAATCAGCAGCTGCCTGGCCCAGCTTTGAACTTGGCGAGTCCAGACCTTACACTCTCCCCAAACTTGAGCCAGGTGCTTTGCTAACGTGCCTCAGGGTTCTCTCTGTGACAACATGAGACTATGGCTGCAAGGGCTACGTGGAAAAGTGAGTCCATATTTATTTGCCCTTTGAGAGGTGCATTTGCATTATTGGTTAGGCAATATGTTGGGTTTTTTTCCAGTAGCCTGTAGTATTTAACTAGCTGAATACCTAACCCTCAAGATACAGCTGATGTTATATTTTAAAAGTCTGGGTGAAACTTTCTAATATGCATTTATCTTTTGAAAATGTAGATTTTGAGTTTCCAAGTACTTAGGTGTATTAAAACACAGTCTCCCTGCCATGCTGCTTTGTTGGGGTTTTTTTGCTGTTTGTTTTCCTTTAGTAACAGAAGCTTTTCAAATACCCAAGCTTTGTTATATTAGCTTTTGTTACTTATTTTCCTCAGGACAATGTATTTCATTTAATGTCAGCTATAACAGTAAGTTAATAATCAAATGGATGTTTGATTTCCATATCTAAACCCCATCTCTATCAAACACGAGAGATAAATGAACTTCACATAAATTGTCATACTTGTCTTAGGGCAAGTATCCATTTTTATATGTGAGGGAGAGGACAAAGAACAAGATCAGAGGCAAAGCACATTAAAGCAACACTTAGGTTTAGTTAGAAAAACAACATCTCATCTTTCAGAAAAGTCCAAGAGCTTTTGGGTGCTGACTTGTTTTGAAAACCTGATCCAGAGGTGTTTGGTTTTTTAGAGTCATATAATCACCCATTTTCTATTTTCTAAGCAGTTAAATGTTACCTCTGTTCTGGGATTTAAATGAACTTCTGCTGTTTGCTCTTCAGTTGGGGCACAATAAATAGTGAAGCTGCAGACTTGGTTGCTCAACTTCTAAGCTAATGTTGTCGTGGATATTTCTTACAACTGAGTAGAAGACAGATGACACATTAGATTAGTCTGCATTCATTTGAATGCATTTTAGGGTTAGGGGTTTTTTAGGCAGCTGGAAGACAGTATATTGAAATAGCAGCAGCCTTGCAGTGATGAAAGTCTGAGGGTGTATGAGTTTCAAAGGCAGATGATATCTTTTGTTACCCAAACTGATACTCATGGGAAAGCAGGACAAGCTTTTGATGACAGTTATTTAATCGGCTGAAATATCAAAGCACATTCTCTTATCTCTACAGTGTGGAGATCATATTTTCTAAGATTTTCCTGATGGTTCAGTAGCTCTTTAAATGCTTCTGTTAGTGTGTCTAAATCAGCCAGCGGGAATGCAGAAATACATTTTTTTCTGCTGCAAGTGTTAAGAACAGACTCACTAAATGTGCTTGGGAGATGGCTGGAAGTTTCCTCCAGTGCATGATTCTGGAGTATTAGCAGTTGAAATTCAGCAGGCATCCCATGCTGGGGTACCACAGGGATGTGCTCATTTCAGGTTGATGAACAGGCTCAATGAGAACAACCTAACAGGGGGATCATGGATGGGGGAAAGAAATTGCTCACTGCAGGAGGAGCTCTCCTGCCTGCCCTCGGATGTTTGGCCTTTCTTTTAATGGCAAGCTCCAGGAGCCAGCTGCCAGATACATCTCCCCAGTGTGGCCACAGGATGTTTAGTGTATTCCCATCGAGGGAATTCACTCAGGCCCTATTTCTGCATTTTTACAGGGGCTCCCCACGGTTAGATCCATGGCAGAAAAGAGGCAGCGTCTCTTGGGCAGGAGTGTTCAGCATTTGATAAAGTTATGGCACCATTAGCAGCAATTTGTAATGTGCTTTTTCTTCTCTTCACATTTAGTTACTCTTAGAACAACTCTGTTTCAGAACTCTGAAGTATAGCTAAAAATATATAGTATTAAGCAGGTCTATATTTCACTGCATACATTCATTTTTCTTTTGGTTTTTATGTTTGGGCAGCATATAAATACTGGATCCCAGAAGGTCCTGTTTAAGCTGGGAAATTGGGTTGACTTATTACCACTGCAATGAAAATTACAGTAGGAAGGACATTATTAGCTCAGAGTAGGACAGTCTAACCCTGCTCAAATCCCAAAGCTCCTCATTCTTCACACCAGTATTTTAAAGGAACATCAGGCACTCTGAAGGAGTTTGTCTCAAGTCTTTTGTAGAGTTCTCTTTGTTAGTGGTTATGGTTTTGTATTTGTTTTCCCAGCTTAAAACCTTTTTCCCTGGTGTGTAAACTACCTGTACAAACAACAGAACTGACAGATTGTAAAAACGAGAAGCTCTTCCATGCACAATACCCAGAATTAACAGGTATATAATGAACTAAGCTCCTTTTATAGTCTCTAACTGGTGTGGCAGTGGGGCTTCACTGGGATGTTGGTCTTCTGCTGGGTCTCCTAACTTGCTGAATTCCCTTCTTTTAAAGTAAAAATGCGCATTGATTGAGTAGGGGAAGAATACAAGAGTTTTGTCCCTGATCTTTCATTTCTATTAATCCAAGGGAGTTATTGTAGCTTTTTTAATAACTAAAAAGACCATGAGGCTATCCAAATTAAATGTGGTTTTGTCTACATGCTGTTCCATCAGGTGGTTGCTTTGTTGTGGTACCCCTTTGTCTTTTCTCATCGCTGTTGTTTTATATCCCCCCCCCACCCCCTAGAAATGTAGGATCCCTGCCCATCCCTGCTTGCTTGCACATGGTAGAGGTAGGATGGAGGGAGAAAGCCTGATTGCCAGCCTGAGCCCATGAAACCAGCTGTTAGGAAAAATAGAGGTTGGTGGGAACTGCTGCCCTATTCCCAGTCTGTGGTAATAGTGGTGGTAGGAGGTAAGGTCCACGTCACTCCTGTCAAAAACTGAAGATGCTCTAGTGAACACTTTCTTTTAATCTGGCTCACACAAAAGTCACTTTGACCTGGTGAAGTGGAGTTTAGCCAAAGGGTCTTTCTCAAGCCCTTTCTCTCAGGCTTTTGGCAGTCAAGGCCTTGGAGGGGATTTTATTTAAAGCCCTTGGCTTTGGGACTGGGCTATAAGTCACAGGATCCCTTGTAGCATCTCTGTGCACATCAGACAGCTCTAAACAGGGACTCTTAGGGGATGTCAGGCAAAATATCAGTAAAGCTCATCTAGACAAAGTTGTGTTTTCTAAATCAAACCAGCATGTGTCAAATGGATTGCATCAAATAAAAGTCATTGAGGTAGGATGCCTGAGCCAGGCTTACCATAAGCTGATGTAGGGTGATTTCCTGAGCAGAATCCATCTTCTCCAGCCTGATGTCACAGTAGTTCCTCTTCTCCTTCCTCAGTTCCCTTAAATCTTGCACAAGAAGGCTTTTACTGTCTCCCTCAAAGTAGGCTCTCTCAGTTTTATTGCCTCATTTAATTCTTGGTGTGCTGGTCAGGAGGTTTACTGCAAATACCACTCATTTCTTGGGCTTCCAACTTGGGAGAGAAGTTCCAGGAAGCTGGGAAGAATGAGGCACATAAAGGCATCATTAAAACCAGGCAAGTCAAATATTCTGTGGATCAGCTATCAGGACTGATGATGCTTAAAGACTGTTCTGATTCTGTACTTAGGTACTCTGAATTCTATCCTACTAGTTGTAGGAAAATAATTGGAGTAGTTCAGTGCTGGGTGAGAGAATCAGAAATGATTCCTTGCACCTCTGTGATCTAGTACAACATGATTCTATCTAGTTCAGTCCACTTAGTTCAGATCTAACTGGAGATGCCTCTCTTGGGTGTCCTTGTTAATAGGTATTAATCATATAGATTGTGAATATAATCCACAGAAGCAGATGACACCTGCTATAGAGTGTGCTTTAGATTTTAGACATCAAGCAAGTTTCCAGGTTAGGCACCTCAGGTAAATGTCTAAAAGTTGGGTGGGACAATTCAGGGCTCTTCTCTCAGGATGAGAAAAGCTGCTCGTTTTTGTTTTGGTTTTTTTCCCTTTGCTCATACAGGGATATAATTACATACTTTGCTTTCTTTTCTGTAAAAAAATAAATATAGAAATAAGAAAGCATTAGAAGGGCATAGTTCTGATGTAAACAATACTTTTAGATTGCAAAATTGCCCCAGATTCCTTTCATTTTCCAAAAAGCAAACTTAAGAATCCACCTAAGAAAGTCCCACATCTGCCTTCCCCCTCCCCTTCTATTTAGTTATTCTTCCAGTTATTCAGTACTTCCCTTGAATAAGAGTAATGATTTTGATGTCAGCAACAATTATGTTATATTTCCCTTCTAAATACTCTGCATGACCCCATCTTTCACACTCAAAGTTTCCATAAAAGAGAATATGGAGTTGGAACCAGTTTGGGTTGGAGTGGAGGGGGAGATTTTCCCTTGGGCAGCTTCTATGCTTTTTCTAAATTAAATTTAATCTTATCAAATTAATTAAGGACAGTTTCTCTTAAAGCTGATCGGATCCAGCTGCTTAATGAAAAGACAAGTTAGTTTTGTTAGGCTAAAAGAAAGCAAACTATTCCTTTCCTCTTTCTCCCTGGCTTTCTGCCCTGAGATGGACACCACCACTGACCTGGGTTGTAGAGGCAGGAGAAGGGTGACACTGGACCTTTTGTACTATATAGTGCTGAAAAAGGACATCTGAAATAGGGCAGATTTTAGATGTTCAGAACACTGAACAAGGTAATCCAACCTGTTGAATATTGCTATACATTGCAATTTATTTCCAGGTCCAGTTGACTGTAGAGGACAGTAACTGAGAGGTCTGTCTGAGAGCCATGTGGTGACCAGTTTAGAGAGAGGTTGGTGCTCACAAGTCTCAGTAAAAGGATCTCCACATTGTGAAATTCATCATGGCACTTGGATAGATGTTCTTGAGCATTAAATATGGTCAGGTTTTGCTTACTGTAATTCAGTGCATAGGTTTTGATGCTCCTGTGCTGTGACAATGTACTTACTCCTAAGTAAGGGGAGAAGCAGAGGTAGGACAGCTATCAGATTGTATTATGAAAACCACCTTTAACCTCAGGACTATTAGCCCTTGAGATGTAAAAAGAAGTTGTATCTGATAGGCTATAGGCAAGGTTTTACATGTGATTCATCCATGCCTCTGAAATACATTCCTGCCCAGGCCTGACCTAAAGGTAGCCTGGTTATCAGATGTACCTGCAACCTGCTTGTAGTCCCCGATGACTGGACACAGTACTTATCACCCTGAGCTGTAAATGATTCCCCCAACACTGTCTTTAGGTCTCCAAGCAAGCAAGGTTTGTGTGTGTGCTGTATTTCTGTTGAATCCCCCACCAAAGTAGCTGGAGTGGAGGAGCTCAGCAAATTCCAGCCTAAGAGGAGTAGCAGGTGACAACATAGAGGAGAGAGAGGCAATAACCTCACCAAGGTAGTGGCTACAGCTTCTTATTGTACATCAGAGAATCAGCAGCAGCTCATAAAAGTGATATTGTGTGTACTGTAAGCCAGGCTTCATTAGTGCTGCCCACAGGGGTTGCACAAAGTGCAGGTAGACACAGCAATTTACAGGTAGAGATTAACTGTGATCTGGATGTTAGTGGCTGAGAAGCAGGAGCTGTCTCCTTGCTGTCTGTAATGCCCAGCAGAGTCCAACCATCGTGCTGCTGTTCAGGTGCATCAGAAAGATACAGGCAGCACTTTATTGTCAGCAAATAGGTTGGTTCAACTTGAAGGAAATGCAGAGTTGGAGGTGACATTTCTTAGTGGCAGCCTTGGACAGCTCCCTGTGAAGCATGACATTAGGAGATTGTGAAGGGGCTCATTTTATCTTCATGAGAGCAATCACACAGCTGAACAAACCCATGGCTTCAGGGCTGCCTGTTGGATGCTTTTTAACCACCATATTGCATTTATGGGTTAAAATGTTCATTTCTGTATGAATTTCGAGTTAGGAGGAGGCTCACTTTTTGGAGCTGTTCTTATTTTATTCATTCATAGAAGAAACTCCTGCCTACATAGTTCATTGATTTGTTTCAATACCAGTAAAAGAACATTTATCTGAAACTTGACAGGTTGGCCAGTGCTGTGTGTATTGTGGTGATAATCTGCTTAGCTCAGGTATGAGTTCAGGGGCTTTACATCCATTTATGAATAGGAGATGGGTCCTCCAGCTGGGCTTGTGCCACTGGTACCTGGCTCCTGAGATACCACCAAAGATTGTGTCATGTCCATAAGCCTAATGGTTAGAGCTACAGGTCTGTGCAAGAGAGGTCTATACAGGGAGGCAGGTGAAGATGATTTCTGGGTGAGAAATCCACCTAGAAGTTGAAATTGTCCACAAAAACCCCTTTTGTTTTAATTTTCAGCTTTCTACACTCTTGCACACACCATTAATCAAATAAAAATCCTATTTCCAAGTCTACACTTAGAGCACTGAGGTTGAGCTGGAGGTTAAACACAGGTTAAGGTCCTGCCCTAAGGGATCGACTGGAGAAAATTCTGAAATACAGTTGGTGTCTTTTAAACTGGAATTTTACAGTTTTTCAGTAAGAGGAGTAACTGTTCACTCTTTGCCTCTTATGTGCAAGGACACAATGCAAGAAAGTTGGGATGTGTGAATTCTCTCAGTAAGAAAAATTAACTGCAGTCCTTTTTAGCATGTCCCATTCCCTACTGGTGTTACTGTTGAGCACACACAAGGTTTAATCCTAGACTATCAAGGTTTGCACTGTTATTTAATTCACCATTCTCCTTATTCAGCACTTATTTTCTGTCCCATGGTATAGAGAAGATTAAAGATTACAGTGGGCTTTCTCAGCATTGAAATGTACATGGAGATTATTTTTTTAAAATTTATTTTTATTATTATTCTCAATTCTAGAAGCAGCACCTGAATTAGCTGTCTCTTTAAAATCATTGTCAGTGATTTTGAAAGAGGGGTGGGGTGCTTGCTGGAGAGGGGAGAAAGGAAGACACTGGCATCTGCTGCCTGTTAAGTCATTAATTGTAAAGAAAATACTGCTGGTGCCAGAATGTGCAGCCCTACTCCTCATTAAGCCTAGGGAAGCAATGGGCTGGTTTTAATTGAGAACAGCATCTCCCTTAATGGTGCCAGCAGCTAAAAAACACAAATGGATTCAAAGCATGCAGCACATGCAGGGCAGGAGTGACTCTATTTAAAGGGTCAGTCCTGGTGCCATGCGAGGAAACCTGCACCCAGGAGAGGGTCTGGAGGAGTAATTGGGTCCCAGCTACAAGCAGAGTCCTCTGTGCTCCTCTAGGTCTGTGAGCTGGGTGTTTACAATACAAATTAGCAGTGGTCATTAGTAGTGTGTCCTTTCAGAAGCAGTGCAGGAACAAAGTGTTTCCTGGTAGGTTTGGTGGCAGGAGGAAGAGCTGCCCTGCCTGGCTCTGCTTGTGGCAGTGTGGTTCCAATTAGTGGAGCCTTCATACTTGAAATGCTTTCTGCCCAGGTCACCCACCAGTTCAGGCCTCTGCTGTGTGCACCACATTTCAATCCCAGACCCCTTAATTACCCCTACTTACAATAACAGTATAAAAATAATAATAAAAATCTGAATTTTGAAATGATCAGCCATTAGGAGGTTTGTGCTGAGAAAAGTCCTAAGCCATTTTTAGCTGATTTCTTAAAGGAATGAGGCATATGTGGCTCTATCATCTCTTCTCATGCTTGTTACTCCTCTTCTAAAACCTTTTAAATCCACCCGACAATTTCAGCTGAAAAGTGCACTGAAAATTGGTGGCCAGGCAAAGAAGAGACACAAATGAATTCTCCCTTGAGGGGAGGGTTAAGGGTAAATTCAGCTACATTAATGGGCATTAATGAATCCACACAGGGCACAAGCCTCTGCTGCAGGAGAAGCTCCCACTTTTGTTAGGCATAGGATAATCAGACTCCAAGCCCTGGGAAATCAGTCTTGTAAGTCCTACTGCTCACTTGTCTTCTTTGATAGATAAAGGTTTGCCTGGTCCACTCTGGAAAAAGTCTCTTCATTTCTCCAGAGCAGGAGGCTCATCCTTTGCCCAGCCATCTGTTCCTCCACCACCCTCCCCTATGGAAAAACTGAATATTGAGCCTTATCCACCATTTCAAAGCAGCTTTTTGATCCATATTCACTTCTTTCCAACTCAGATGCCAATATCCTTTGCCTAGGCAGTGAATGTACTAAATGTATCCCGTGCCCCAGCTCCAACTATGGACAAACACAAGGCTCAAGGCTCCAGGAGCAGCTGCCTCAGTCCATTTTATCAGCTAAAATGTCCAGCATCACACCAAAGTGCAGACATTTAAGCAAAGCCAGGGTCTGGGACACAGATATGTCTCAGATCCATCTGTTGCCTTGTGGTTGCTGAGTGAGTTAGCATATTGAGTAACACTTTACAATCTGAGGTGCTTCTGGAGCTGCAGATTCTATGAGAATATGTACCTTGAGTGATGGGTGGCACTTGTTCACTGACCTCCCCATCCTGCCTGGGATGAATGGTAGCTCTTGGTGCTGCCTGCTCACACCTGAGTATCTAAACCCAGCCTCTGTTCATTAAACAATCCCAGCCAACACCAAAGTACCTTTCACCAGGAGGGTGTTTAAAGAGGACCTCATTTACATTGTAGTCATTTCAGAAATGCAGTTTGGAAGGGGGCTGAGTTCTATCTACCTCCTCTGGATGGCAGGGAGAAGCCAACAGTGAATTTGCTCTCAATCTCAGGTTTTGTCTCATATTCCTAAAGATTAAAGAGTGATTTTGTTTTGGCTTTACTCCAGATCATTTAATATCCTGGTTCATCTGACTGGGTCTGTAATGACCTGGCTACATTTTTGAGCTGCTGCTGTGAGCCTAATTGTGGATTTAGACTTGGCTTATGTTTTCCTTGCAGTGGTCAGTAAGTCATATCTGCATGTTGTAAGACTTGTCACAGTACCTGCTGGGTCCTTCTCTGACTGTGTTGCTCTAATTGTTTCCTAAATTTTTCCAGCATGTGATTTATTTTGAGGTGTGTTTCCTCACTTTGGCATCCTCAGTATGGCAAGCTTCTACTTTCAAGTTGTTCGTATACAGATGGCAGCAAAACACTCAGTGAACAGTAAATTGGCCAAGAAATATGATTAAGGATGAGGTGAATCAATATTATTTACAAACTCTGGTTACTCTTGGCAAACAGTTTCAGCCAGAAAAATAATTTACTTTTTTCTTCTGTGTATGTCAGGCAAAGGTCTAACATCCAGAAAATGAAATTAGTTTGGTAGGAGCAAATATGAGAGATTTGGTCACTCACTTCCAAAAAAATTTATCTGTGTAGCTTGAAGTTCAAGTTTTCTTTGAGTTCAGCCTCTGCTCTGCCAACTAAAGACAATGTCCAGAGCCAAGATCTAGGATGCCTCAAGGTTTCTGTATTTCTCAAGGTCCAGGCTGCAACACTCACTCACTCTTTGACTTCTCCAACTATGTCTCTTGAGATTTTTGTGGTTTATGTAGTTGTGCTGTTGCAATTTGTGCTTGGGCAATGACCTCTAAGCACAGTTCCAGCTCTTGGAGGAAAGTCTTTGACCTTCCAGGCAGAGCAACAGATTGAACTTTATAAACTGTCCTGTGTTCATGACTGAGTAATGCTTAACTCTTCTGGGACCGTGGTATCTGGTCTGGGGACTGCTGACTTGTGGCACTCTGAAGACAGTAGGGAGGCAGAGACTGGCATAAAATAAGCCTTGGTGGCATGTGCCAGAGGGTTTAGCCCCCAAATCTACCCTCTGGCAGAGCTCTCAGGATGTGCAGCAGCTTTGCTTCAAGCCAGCCAAGTCCACTGCCGGCTGGGACTGAGGAGGAGTGTGGAGTGGGAATGGGAGACAAGCTGCTGCCCGCAGTCCTTGCTGTGGCTGCCTCTGGAAGAAGCTCCAGCCTCCCTCTGAAGGGGTTTGCAGGAGTCAGGGGAGTCACCACTCACAGACAGTTTGTCTCTGTGCGAGAGAAAAATGAAACCAGCACACTTGGTATTTCTCTTTCACTAAATGGCATGTGACACTTGATGGGCTGCTGACCCCTGGGCTAGTGGTTAGACAATGAACCTGAGGTCAAGAGATTTAAGAAGTTTCACAAGTTTTGCCCCTGGCCTACTTGTGAGCCCTTGGGCAGCCTCCTTTACCCTCTGTCTCTGCTTTCCATTCATCCTTTGTCTCAGACATTTAAATTCTAAGTTCTCACAGACAGGGTGTCTCTCACTGTGTAAGTATGTGGTCCCTACCTGTACCAAGCACCATTTGTGGGCTGGCTGCTGCTGACATACAGAGTGACAGTCTGGAACTGATGTGTATCTTTTGTTCCCCTTGACTTCACTGGGTTTTGGCCCCATCCCCAGTGCTCAAGACCCCCCAGCACCGTTCCTGGCTCTTATTTCAACTCCATTTTGGGACTTTCCCATGCTCTGTGATTCTAATTCCACAAGCTGGTGGTTTGAAAGCTCATTCTTCAATAAAACTGCCCAAATAATTTTTTTTTCACTGATGTGGAGGAGTATTATTACCCAAGTGGTTGGGAACTAATAATTAAGTTGGTCTATCATAAAAAATAAAATGAGACACACACACATATGGTTTCCATAAAAAGTGGGAGTAATGCTTAAAGGGTTAAGCAAATCAAAATTAATTCCTATCTCCAGTAAGACTGACTTCTCATTTTCATTGCTGTTCCCTAAACACACACATTTAGCTAGTCTTCAAAGGAAGAAAACAAGTGTGGCCAGCAGTTGGTAGAGAAACTTTTCCACAGTACTGTTTCTTTATACATAAAAGAAAATGGACAGCAGATGAACTGGTGGGCAGCCCTGAGGTGTCTGTTCTAGTTGCTTTCTGATTTACATGTCAAACTAGTTTCTAATTGATGCTTTCTCCCTCCTGTTTCTATCCTCCCAACTTGTCTTTGGAGAGGTCCTTTGCCACAGGGTAGGTAGCACAGTGCTCTGGGCAGCTTCTGGCTTCTGCCAAAAGAGTTTCTAAGGTGCTTTTTAAAAACCTGGCCTGCATTCATTTGAGGTTGTGATTGGTAGGCTGGAAAACCAGGATGGGTAGCAGCTCTTCTGTGTTTGATGAGTTAAGATTGGACAACATCATCCCTTTCGGTTGCTTTCTGTTTGTTTCTGGCTGACCTCAAGCAGTGCTCTCTTTAGAGAGAGGCCGTGATGCTGGATTGAGAATCTGCTGCTGTATAATCACTGGGTGCACTGCAGGGAGAGCAGAGCAGCACCTTTGTCATCTCTTCTCCTTTTTTCTTCTCTTGCCCAGGGCAGAACCACACCTCTGTGCTCCTCAGCTGCTGCCCCCTCCCCTCCCCAGCGAATACACCTGAGCCATTTGTTCAGAGACTCCCTGTCTGAAATTGCTGTTAGCCCATTAGCACAAATGCCAGCCCTCCAGTGTGGGGTTTTAATGGAGCCCTCTGAAAGTGAATGCTTTATTTTGGGGGCTCTGCTAGACAATAGGCTCTCTGGATTCTCCTCCAGGGGACAAGCTTGTCAATCAAATTGTCACAGACAATAATTACCCCCTGCTTTATTCGCTCTGTCTGTCTTCAGAACAGTCAATTAGAGCTATTGATACAGACAAGCTATTCTCACCAAGTTAGTTTTCAGCCTAATTAAAAGGAACCTGTCAGTGCCTTGCCCGTAACCCTTGGGCTTCTAATGGCTTCTCTTTGTGCACAGTGCAGGGACTGAAACTCGGCCCCAGCCTTGGAGACAGAGGGCTTAGTTAAAGGGTGGGCTTTCATCTCAGCTTTTCCCTCAGCTATGGTGAGAGGGTGGGATGAAGGGAGGGAGAAGAGGGTGTTCTCCAAAAGACAAAGTCCTGTCTGCCTGGTTTTGTCCAGTGTTTTTAAAATTCATCATGTGCAAAGGGGAGAAATCCTCTGAACTCCTTGAAAGCACTCTGATGGTAAATAAGTGTTAATTCTCTCTGAACACAGAGACCTTTAAACAGACAAGTAAGGGCCCTCTTCAGGGATGAAAACCAGTGGGTTTTCCTGCCAGAGTGTTTTGTTCTGCTTTTTTTCTTCAAATGACTAGAACACACAGAAAGATATGCCAAAAATCTCATCATCTTGAGGACACTACTGATCCAAAGTGTACTCAGGAAAGTAAATACTTTGACCAGGCTTTCATTGTGCATAAGAAAGAAACTGCCACACTCCACAATTTAAACTCATTGCAACAAATGGTGTCCATGGACATAAAATAAACTCGCTGTCCAAACTTGGGGTGGTGGATTCTGCCATGAGTTTGCATCTTCTGAGATCCAGTGTGTGGAATCTGGTTTCTCAAGAGACAGCCACCAAGATCTCTGGGCCTTTGCTCCTATAGACCAAGTTTTATATAAACCTGCTGCTGTAATGGATGGTTCCTTTTCAGAATTAACAGTGTGTCTTCTCATTTTGTTTTCTCTTCCATGTTTTCTCCGCTGCTGGATCTTCTTCTCTTCATTCATGAACTGAAACATACAGGTAAGTGTAAAATCTTTTTTTCCAGATATCCATTATCAACATTTCTTTCTTCTTTGCCTAAGTGACTTTTGAGGAGTGTGTTGCACAGAGAGAGAAATAAATAGAGCTGAGAAAGATATGGTATGATCCCCAGTGCTCTATAAATACATGTCCCTGAACAATAAGCTATTTCACAAAAAGAAAAGAAAATCCCAAACCAAGTTTCCCATTTAACCCAGAAACAGCATGAAGTGAGTCAACACGAGTCTGTTGCCAATGAAATTGTGAACCCTCCACTTGGTGCCAGTGTCATAATGAAAAGCATTGGAGATCAGAACTCTGTATGAAGAAACTCTTGACTTTCCCTCAGTAAGGAAGTCACAAAATAATTCCCAAGTGTAATTCAAAATGGGTGTAGGATTTGAAATGTAAGAAAACCTGCCTGTACATTTAATCAATGTAGTTCAAAATGCTCTGCACACTTCCACAAAGTGTTTGCTGTAATAAGTCTATTGTAATTCAAAACCCGTCCCAGATCCTTTCCCCTAACCTGCCTCTAATTACCAAGTACATAAAAGGGAATAAGAAATATTTAATTTCTGGAGTCTCAGAAAGCTTTTCTCACCTTTGAAGATGTGTGGAGAGCCAAAAGAGTCTGTGAGATCTGAAAGTGGAGCTTTCAGAGGGGTGTTTGAAGGCTGGGCCATCACACCTGAGTTCAGTAGCACAGGTACATTCCGAGCTTCTCCCACCCTCTGTGTGACCTGAGCTATTTGCTTTCTCAAAGAGCTTTAGAATTTGCTCTGGAGCTCCCTAGTGATGGTTGTGTTGTTTGGAGGTGTTGCAGGTGTCTCCCACACTACTGCCTCTGCCAGCACTGCAGTTTATTTTCATAGCAATTTGTAGGCAACTGCTGGAAATTCAGTTTTGCCCCCAACCCTGTGTTTTCTGCATTATTCCTCCCCTAGGTATCTGTGTTTCTGCTGGTGTTACAAAGGCAGTCACCATTCATTTTGTCTAAAGTTGGATTCAGTCTTGTTTTAAACGTGTTTACTTTCAAACATTTGGTTAATACAGTGCTGCAAACTGATACAACCACCAAAACACTCAGAAATTCCTATTGTTTGAGGAGCTGTTTTGCCGCGTGAGTGACTTACAAAGCAGCAGCTAATTACAAGTATAAAAGCACTCATGTAAACTGCATGGTTTAAAAGCTATGTGCATATTACAGTTTTAAAACTTGAAATGTAACAAAATACCATCGATATTGCATGTACCACATATGCAGCATGTGAATATTTGAGCTGTAGATCTGAACTGTGTCTATAAAAGCAGAGTTTGGAGCGATCCGGGTCTGTGAGCTCATGTATATGTAATCTTGATACCCTCACCCAAATATGTGGTGACCTTAAGTTGTGTTGATGTGGGATATTAACCTTTTTGAAAGAAAAAGAATAAGAACAGCTGTACTGGAGCAGGAGAAAAATCCATCTAGTGTGCTAGCCTGGGGAAGAGTAAAACAGGGCAGACATATGTGAGACTTCCTCCTAATAGTTCTCAAGCTTCCAATTATTTTCAGTTTAGTGGCTTCCTGAGCATTGCAAAGTAGGACATTCAGGGTGAAAATTAAACTTCCCAGGCTAATATGGGACAGAATAAGGAGTTTCTGACTGAAGGATTTAAATGCCGCTTATGGCAACATCTTACTTTCCTCCCAAAGTCCCCCATTCCTTAAGGTTCTCAGCACTGCACCCCTTGTCACCTGCTCTTTCTGGGTTTGTTTAGTACATGGAACAGTTGAAATCTGTCTGTGCCAAGTCTTTGTGCTTGTGGGTGGCTTATGTAGCATTAGGAGTAAATCTCTTAGGACTATCTACCTGCTGTCCTTCCCAGTGCACAAGGGATATTGAGCCCTGGTTTAATCCTCTGACACCAGAGATGTTCTCAAGTCCACAGCCAGCATGAACAGAGCTGGCCTTTACTTCCCTTCCAGAAAAATTGGTCATCGTTGTGAAATGTTCAGAAGGAATTTGTTGTCCTTTGGAGAGAATGTTCTCTTTGGTTACAAAATGTGGTATTTTGAAATGTAGCTGAAGGCAGATGCTGTGCACACGTTGGAGGGGCTGAGCTGGGCGTGCTTGTGGTAATACAGGAAAATTGGGACATGAAATCACAGGGTTTGCTCTCCACTAAAGGAGGCTTCTCTCACATGCAGCTTGCCTGTTGTGTACCAAGTCATAGTGTCGATTTTGGGGCTTATATGGTAGATTTTTTGGTGGTTTTTTCCAAATTCTTCTTGCAAATGAAAGGCCAGGTTTTCCAATGCAGTAGTTGAGGGGTGTGTTCTTGAAAGGACAATGCTCAGTAAAAGCTTCTTCAGAGCAACAGTGAAGAGTTATTTGCATGAAGGAAAGGTCAAGTAGCAGTATTACTAATGGTACCATTATTCTTCTTACAAAATGTGTGTGTATTCATCTGCACAGAAATTTGGGAGGTAACACACTTGGAAAGAACAGAGCTCTGGTTTACTTTTGGTTGATGGCAGAATAAGAATTCATTGCTAGAGGTTGAATGAGATGTCACCTGGCCAGCTGTAACATGGGGAAGATTTCCAGAAGTTTTTCTGCCATTTTTGGCAAACTGTGCCCTTGGGGTGTTGTCAGCTGTGATTGGGAGGTTTAAATACATACAAGTCCTCTTCAGAAGGAACAGTCCCTATTTATAACAAACTTTTCCATAAAAACAATCAGACCAGGTTCTATTTTTGCTTCACTAGAAATCCACTGACTCTCAGATAGTTTAATGACCTTCAGATTTTCCCTGTCCTCCTCCTCTTCAGTTCCTGAGCACCCTTCAGTCTCTGGTGTTTTAACACACTTTATATTGAAACATATCAAACTGAAGCAAACTTTTCCCTACTTAGCAATTACTAAGGAACTGCAGATCCTGAGATAAACATAAATCTCAAGGTGGATGAAATCAAGTCAAATTACAGCAGGATGAAGACAGTGTACATGGATCCTGCAGATTTCAATGAAATTTAGCATGAAAGAGAGAAGAGGTATCAAAGATGTTTCCTATCTCAAAGATTTAACTCTTCACTTGTTTTGTTAGAAGCAATTAGAGCTTTCCCAATCTAGTATCTAACATCGAGTCTTAGCCTGCATTGCCTACAGTGATAGAGTAGCAGTGTCAGCAGTCTTGGTTTAAAGCTGTATCAAAGGTACTTACACCTCTTTGAAGTGAATTATTACACTTGCTGGGTTAGACACTAAACTTTGATATATGTACCTAATTGTGTCTATGAGGGCTCACGTAATTGTTAAATACTCTTGCAGAGCTACTTCCCAGCTCTTCATAGGAAAGTTCAACCAGAATTTGTAGTTTACTAAACCTGAATATGTCTGAAAGCTCAGCTGAACATTGCGTGTATTCTCAAGTGAATCAAGTGCAGTTGGCTTAAGATTCCAGGATTGATATGAGGAGTGAAGAGAAATTGTGTATCAATTACAGAAGAGGCTGGATTTTCTTCTGCTTTATTTGCTTCAAAGTTGGTCACGAATCACTGCTTACATTGCAGCTATCGTATGGTTATATCAGTAGCAAGTCCTCTTGTTAAAAGTTGCTTAGTAGTCCTGATATTTGCCTTTTTTCTGTTGCTGGTAGTGTTGTGAAAGTGCAATCTCTTAGGCTAAGGTATTCCTGCCCAGAGCTGCCTGTCATGGGAGGGATGAGCACCGTGGTTCATCAGTTTGGGTGCAGGTCTGTGGTGGAAGGGAACTGACGTTCTGTTATGAAAATGGGGAAATAATTCCTGCAGTTTTTTTGATATATTATCATGCTGTTCAGCCAAATAATACACATGCATCATGTCCAAGAGGAGATAGGCTGTAATAGGTCTTTGAGAAATGCAAGCATGTAATTAAATACCGTACCATAACACACACTCAAGTGGGAATGCAGTTAACGTCATTCCTCAGCATAAATATTTTTCTTCTTTGGAACATTAATTATCCAACAGTAATGCTTTCTTAATGTGTTTTGGTTTATAGCCTTGCTCTCAAAATCCGAACATTGCTGAAAAAATGTACTTCTCTAAATTGAATTGCCTTATCTTTTACAAGAAATTGTCCCAAAATTTATTGGCAGAGTTACTCCCGGTTTTCTCAGTTGTTGCAAACAGATGTAGAGCTGTGATTTTGATCACAATGAGATAAGAACAGGTAAACTGGCTTCATGCTGTTGTATCACCTCTGTATTTTCTGCTCCCTGCTTTTATGCTGGCATTTAGCTTGGCTGCAAACTACAGAAATAAAAGGATGCTCAGGAGGAAGAAGCACAGGGGCTTGTAGAGCTTGTGATGATAACAGGGCCAAGGGAAAAAGAAATTGTGTGTTGAAAAGATGCCTGAAAGGCAGAGTGGGCTTTCTTACTAAGCTGGTTTCCCTGAAGATCCAAGTGGCTCAGTGTGAGCCCAGTTATGCTGGTGGAGCAGCCTTTCCTAGGCAGCCTTAGAGCAAGATGCTTTGCTGCCAAGCTTGGTCCTTTTGTCCTGATGATGGGATGTTGTGGTGGGAGGGAGGGAAGTTGCAAGTACCTCCTCAGGCTGGATACTTGACCATGGATCTGGCAGATAACGTGGGGGACAAACACGTTGTGGGATGATTTTGTTTTTCCTGTACTGTTCCATGATACAAGTGCTTTGTTAGGTTCAAGAAGAAAACTGTAATGCTTGAATGAAAGTTACTGCTGTGGGTCCAGCTGCCCTTTCAGAGGCTGCCACTTGAGTTCAGTGGCTGTGGTCTCTGCAGAAGGCACCACTTACATCCCACTTGCTGGGAGACTGCTGAGTGTCCACCACTCATACAAAGAGCAGAGCCTCTTCCTTTTCAAAACAAGGCAGCTTTGTTTCCACGAGCCCCATTGTAGAAAGCTTTGAACCTAGAGAAGGGCCAAGTGGAGAAATGCTGCCAAGCTACAGGTTAATGATGATTTTTCATTGACCCTCTCTGCTCTCACCCTCCTGCCTTCCCTGCTGCTTTCCTGAGAAAGTACCATCATGCACAGCTTGAAAAGTTCAACCACAGCACGTTTTTATCCTTCAGGGATCCAGCTGAAGGCAAATCACTATTCCATCAGGGAAGATACAGGACACCCAGATGTCACAGTTGCTTCATTTATAGGTATTGACTTAGACAAGTGGGCAACCTGAAAGCCTGATTAAGTCTCAGTGGAGCTGAGCCTGGATGATGAAGTTTTGCCATATCACATTGTTTCTCAGTTCTTAAAGATACTCTGCTGAATTAAAAATAGATGGAGATATGCTTTCACCTCTTTCTTTCCTTGCCATTTTTGTCTAGATTCCAAAATAATATTTTTCTTTTTCTTCATTTGAGAGACTTGAGCTGGCCTTGACTCTGGAGGGACAGGATATTTTAAGAGAAAAGAAAATGAGAACTCTTCAGACTTGCATCAATGAATAGGCCACAGACTTTGGTTTGCATTCGTGTGTCTCACAGAAATGTGCAATGTAATTTTTCCCTCATTCTGTGGGTTTTGTGGTCCTGAAGATAATTACTGAGATTGGGAAGTGCCTGGCAGTACACTGGCTAAAACAAGGCATTCACATCTGGCATTGCTTACATCTCCTACATCCCTCTAGAATGCAGTTTTGCAAGTCTCTATTTCCCAGGCAAAACCATGGCAATCATTCTGATTTAAAAAAATTTAAAAATAATTCATTAACCAGATTCAGAAAAGTATTTATGGCTTTCCCCTCCAAATATCAATGGCTGGCAGCATTATATTGAGAACAGGCTAAACCAATTCAGCTGGGTTCCCAAGCAGAATTATTACATGGGAATGTAGAGTCTATTAATACCAACACACACACTCCTGCAATAGCAGCAGATGGTCCAGGCAGACAAGCAAAGTGATCCATCTCTTTCCAAAGAAAAATGAAAGGGAATGGAACCACAAACCAGAATCTAGAGTTTCTTACTAAATGTGTTGGGAGTTGAGTGTCCAGGGAGAACAAATGAGCAATAGAAGCCATCAGAATGAAACAGTGGACTCAGCATCTTACCCTTTTCCACCAGGATAACTCCCTTGACATCAGCTGAGATAAACTACACTAACTCGTAGAAAATCTCTTTACTTAGAAAACCCATTACCTCCAATTCTCAAAGGCTTAAATTATTCCAATACTGCATCTCTAGCCCTTGTGTTCTTCCCCTGGAGGGAGAGCAGATGCCAAACAAGTCAGAAGATGAAAGACCATGCTGCCCCTGGTCTGTTATAAGGGTGGAGGGCTGTCAAAAGCTCTGAGAATTTCCACACCAAGCATTGACTCACTCTCCAAATCTGTGCACAGATCTGATTTTACCAACATACACCTTTTTAACAAGTTTATTTCCCAGTTCCCTGTAAAACCTCTTTTCTTTTGCTATTACAGCCATCATTATCAGCAAAATAGTGTCAAGCTGCACTGCTTCAGTTTTCCCAGGCTCTTCTAGCAAGAAGTAGACAGGGATGTGACCTGGTTTGTCTTGCTCCAGTCCCAGATAGATTTTTCTCTCATTTTTCTTCTCCTACTGTATAATCTCTTCCGAGTATTTTCCTGCCTTGGGGTGCTGCTTCATCTTTCTAACCTAATACAAATAAGTAATTTAGTGTAGAACTTGATTAGCAGATATAAACGGACAAATATTTATGTTTTTAAGGCTGGTGAAACAGATCTCACCAGGGTTCTTAGAAGCAATTGTGGCTGGCAGTGCAATTGAGGCTTTATTACTCCAGTAGCTTGATTTTTACAATGTTTGGATCTAGAGATAAAGAGTGAAAATTATAAAAATGAGTAAAACCACCCAGTGAGTTACCTTGTTGAATTATACTGCATTGTTGTTCTGTAAAGACTGATGATGATAAGCTTCTCAAGATGAAAGAAGTGAAGATACAGAACTTCTAAACACTGCAGAGATCTCTTCTGTTCACATGATGATTTACTGCCATCATTGAGCAACATCAAAATCAGTTGTTGGACTTTCTCCTTTTCACTTTCATTTTTTCTGAAGAGTAGCTCAACTGGTAAAAAATATGGGGAGTGTTTAACTGCTTTTTGAAGTCTTTAGGAAAGGTGGAATTTGGTGACACTGATGGTAGGTCTTGTTTTGCAGGGAGTTTTTTGCATAGAGATTTTTGACTGGTTTGAATGTGAGAGCAGAAGCCTTTGCCTGAACCTATTAGACCTGTGGTTTTCTTGTCATCTTTCACTGAACCTTTGACCTTCCTGCTAAGGTCAAATAGTTTCTTGTGTAGGACCAGTTCAGTTCTTCAAGGGAACTCCTGACTTAAGCCTATTACAGGAATGACCTAACCAAGTATAAGCCTCATCTGTCTCAGCAGTTACCTGCTGGAGGGTAATAACAAAGGCAGCTCATGGAATATTTAGTTGGGGGGTTGTTGCAAAGGCTAAATAAAATCACCTTTGTGAAGTGTCTACAACAGGACTGTATTTAATTCTAGTCACAGTCTTCTGTGCATCCTGCTTCAAAATGCCAGTAAGGAAATGTTTGGAGTGGAGCAAATGTGTGAAAACCCAAATTCATGTTGCTGCTCAGAATTGTCCAGGTAAACTGTCTTAATCTGTTGCTAACAACCCTTCTCAGCAGGCCCAGGGGACTCTCTAGAAGTTCTCCATCAAAAGATGGAAACTGAGCCACTGGTGCCATTCTGCCAGTGAGAAGAGTAGAAACTGCTATTTATTTGGACTTGAAAATACTGTTTGTTTGTCACAGACTCTGACCTGGGCCTGTTTGACTGCCCTGGCCACTACCCAGCCTTTTGGTGCCATGCTAGAGTTCAGTGGGGTGGAGTCAGGTATGCAGTCCCACACCAATGTGGACACCACTGGGGTAGCTCTGGGGGGTTATGAGCCTCTGTTTGCAGCACTTTCATTTACTCAGAGCAGCCACTGTGGCTGTGGGATGTACCATGTGCAGGAAGGGTCTTTGGGGCTTTATCCCCTCGATTCTGTATTTGCTGCTGGAGCTGAAAAGATGAACAAAGTGGGGTTTGAAAATACCAGAGCTCTTCTGCAGTGCCCCTCCTGGGTGAGCTGGCAGCCTTGTTTTTAAGGATGTGTACTTGGGTGGGGAGAAGTAGATGGAATTGCTTCTGGTTCCTTGATTTATTGGGGTTTTTTAATCATATTGTCTTGATAGACTTATCTCAGCAACCGTTTCTGAGATGGGCTTTTTGCCAGCTTTAGAGCCTTGTCAAGTGCATCAATCACACAGCTTGGCTGAGGTCACAGCAGTCAGCGACTCAGCCAGCATTAAAATCAAGAACTTTCCTCACTAAGCACATTCACCTTTCTGTAAGAACAGATGGCAGGACTAATCCAGCATTCTTTTAGCAGTGAATGTGCTGTGTCACCTTAGCAGGCTTGCTGCAGCTCTGGTGTCTGCCTCAGTTGACTGTCTTCTGCCACCTCTGCAGCACAAGTAGAGTGCCCATCATCCCTGGTGAGCACACTCCAGCCTGCAGGAGAAATAAGCTCATAGGTGCTTATGAGAGGAAACCAGAAAATGACAATTAGAAACTCAGGATATCTCTTAATTTGTGTGAGTATTGGAGGTATGGTACCAATTAATGAGTGATTTTCATCAAGCAGATTCTTGAGCTGCTTTCCCCCTGCCTGTGTGCCATGTAAGTAAAGCCAAATGGTGCATTAGAGACAAAGGATAAACAGCATGGTGCTCTGGTGGGAGGGAAAATGGGGTATTGATCTGCTTACAAACTGCACAACAGAGTCAGGTTTCACTGTTAATATCAGTAATAGCATCTAGTAGCCTCTGTCTGTAAGGAAGCAAAATATCCAGTGTGAAGGGCCCCATTATAGAGTTGTAGCTTTAGGTGGTTTGAGGGGCATAGCCCCAAACTGTTCTGATTATAGTAGACTCATTGTACCTGCTGATCTTGGAAAGTAAACTGTCCTGGGCTTGGCCAGTACAGGGCTGAGATTGCTTGGCTGGCTCAGATCCTGTAGGCAAAAAGCAAGGAGCCCAGACTGAAGAGTTGTTGCATGTTAAACACTAGAAGTCAAACAAACTCAAATAATTCACCCCTATCACCACTGCTGAGCTGCAGGTTGTGCAGAAGAAGGTATCTCAAAGTTCTTTGTCCTGTTACTTTGAGAATTTTTTTAATAACTTCCCATTTGTCAACTGGTACTTACATTATTCCCTAAGAAAGATGGTTGACCCTGCTCCATAACCCTACACTTTCTGCGTGGTATTCCTAGTGTTACTCTAAGGCTGACAGTGACAACACAGTCCAGACAAGAGGTGGTCCTGGTGATTGGTGTGCAGAACCAGCCTCCAGTGCAAACCAACAGAAAAATAGACCAGAGGCAGGTGGAGAAATAGAGCTGGAGGGTCTGAGAGAGTGTGCTTTGTACATATCAGGCCAGTAAAGGCTTTGGGAAGATCAGGTCTTCTCACTCCTGCTTCCAGGAAGGTAATAAACCATTAGAGCTTGCTGTTATAGCTCTTGACTGACTGCTAGGACCTTAATCATACATCTTCATTTCAAGACCAGCAGGCAGGTAGCTGGCTTTTTTACAGCAGCTGAAGCAGGGGAGGCTGCTGGAACATGCAATTATTTGCTTAAGGTGACAGACATGCCTGGGTCCTGGAGGACAAGTAGTAGTTGGAAACTGGCAACCACAGACCTGTTGGTGTTAGGTAGAGGCATCTGCCTGGGGTGATGATACCAGGAAAAACTGTGTGTGAGTTTGGAACAGTGCCTGTCCTCTCTGCCAACCCATCTCTCCATGCTGCTGTGGCATCTTGTGGCTGTTCCAAACAGGAACACTGGTGGTCTGGAGACTTGACTGCATGAAATGGTGGAGGCAGAAGTTTCCCTCTCTAACAGTTAAAAATGTTTAGGAAGGATTGCTGAATTTTTACACACATCTGCTTAGGCAGAAGCTCAGCAGAGTCTGTGGATCTCTCTGGCCAGTGACACACCTGCAGGTGGTTTCTGAGACAGCTTTTCTCTTTACACTACATTTTCTCTCCAAATTACAAGTGGTGTGAAATACAGAATATGCTGCAGGAGCCCAGGGGATACTGAGTATGAGGGAAACTACTGAATTTCTGATAACTTTGCAATCTGGTTTGAGAACTCCATTTACCTTTAGATAAAATCTGATTCAGGGACAGGAGCTAGTCTGTTTTTTTCCAGAAACTTTTAACCTTTACTAGCTAAACAATCTAACCTTTTCCTTGTATGAGGTTTTTTTAAATTATCACAGAGTGCCGCAGCTGCCCTTTTGCTTTTTTATTTCTTTATACCCAAATACTCTGCTCTTTGAAACTCCTTAAGAATGGTTAAATATATAAATCTGACAGAGCTGACTTCTTTGAAGCAGTGGAAGCCCAAGTACATTCCCCCTCCTCCTCCTCCTACCCCATCTCTCCCTCTTTTACTAAGCTTTGCCTATTGTTTAGTCCTTTCCTTTTTGATTGTCAGGTTGTAAATGCACCATGAAGAGTGTCTGGGAAGTCCAGAATAAGTCCCTCTTTGCATGGTAGGGGATGTGTGTTAGGGAGGGGGAGGCAGCAGGTCAGCCTCCCCTTCACCCTCTTGCAGGCAGCTGTCAGTCAGGGTGGTGGAATGGGTGGTAATTATGCCCACTTCAACTGCAGCACCTTCTCCTGCACAAGTTGGAGTCCTTGATGTACTTGGAGAACTTGGGTGTATTCTGCCAGGACCTCAGGCAAAATATTTACCTTTCTTTCTTGTTACAAAAGTGCTTATTTCTAAATAAACACTGCAGCCTGTTCTGTGCATCCTGGTGTCCTGGCATTGAGTCCTTAGGTGAAGGCAGGGAGGGGAAGTGATCACAGAATGAAAGAACAGCAACGTGTGGCAGGTATGGGAAGGTCTGTTCAGACCTGCACTGACTAGTTCTGAGTAAGTGCCTCTTGTTACTAATGTTCTGTGAAAATGAGAAGAAAAATGTCAGGAAACGTGCATGTGTGGATTGTAAGTGATTTAGCTATAACTCTGAGTCCTTAAAACAGTCTGTTAGAAGATTAAGGAGCTATCAGAGGTTTATGAAGTCGTGTGTGATGCATTGCCACTTGGAAATGTAGGATGCCACCTCATAAGACACTTTCTTGGTGGCTACAGCCATGAAGTGAGGCTATGCAAAGACTGAAATCACACATACCTGTTAATACTCACGTGCTTTCCTAAGTGTTATTTGGGATACTGTGTAAAACATTTTGATTTAGCTTCATTTCGCCTGATTTTATTGGATTGTGGAGAGCTGCTAGTTCCTCGTTTAGCCTGCCACATAACGTTTAAACTCATTAATTGACAATTATCTAACAAGCAACAGGAATAGATCTCTTGCTGGGCTGAAGCCTGAAAAGCCCATTTGAACCTTTACAAATGTTAGCACGTTTGAGCTAACAATGAATTTGTGTTTCTGCATATTCAGTGGGAACTCCTCCTAGTTGATGGCCAGTTGCATTTTTCTCTTCAATCCAGGAGAATTAAATGGGACCAGCACAGTGTTCAGAGTAGTCCACAGAGAAGCTCTTTAGAAGCTGTTCCTTCTTTCTCCAACATGAGGCTGAAGAATGCCTCCTGTTACAAAGGGTTAGCATCTGAAATACATTATTTAGAGTTCCCATAATTTCATTTATGAGGAAATCTGGGGGTTAGACAGCAAAATGTTACATTTCAATGTCAGCTGTAATCCACTCTCTGAACTAAACCCCCCCCAAAAGTGCTTGCTGGGAACTGGAAGTACAATTGTAATTAGCACTGGAGAAGGCAGCCCAGCAGTCAGAGTCAGTCCTTGCCCAGACATTCTCATCTGCAAAGTAGGCTTCATGTCTTGACAGCAGTCCTTCCTTTGCCATCACTAAATCCCATGCCTCATTTATTTGTCTTTGATACTTCCATGATCCAGATACTCGTGGTTTTATGCTTTTAATTTGTCAATTTGTGTCTGAACATTGAGTACTAATTACATCATACAGCTGCTGAAGATCAGCCAGCAACGGAACGTGTCAAAGACACCCAGCTCTACCTGAAGGCAGAATGGCTTGAGATGGTTTATTTTAAAGGAGCTTTTTCTAATTTCCCAAATTCCAGTTCTAAGTCCTGGGTGAAAGCCGGAGTCAATGCTAAGGTTAACCTAAGTATTGCTGGGAAAGCTACACTAGAAGTGCTTTTTCAGGGAAAAAACCCACCATACTGACAAAGTGCTCTTGCAGTGGAATCAGCTGCACTGGCAAAGCTGTTCTTTGTACTGTTTTAGTAACACTTCTCCCCAGAGTGCACACACATGAAATCAGCTTTCCAACCAGAAGCATGTGCTGCCAGTATAAACATGTCTGCACAGAGGGGCTTCTGCTGGCACAGCACTGCCCTGCAGGGACCCACCTCTTCTCACCCTGCAGGGAGGGCTGTGCCAGCACAAGCCTAGGGTGTATATATGGCCTTAGTTTAGCTGAGCTTGTTTATCCGTCCACTGCTGTAAAAGTCCTTGTGGTGTTGAGCATAGTGTGGCACAGAGCTGTTCATGAAGCCCAGCCTCTCAATGTCAATCTGTCTATTAATCCTCACTAAACCTATTAAAGCCTGCCTCTTAATACACTTCCCACCTGCTCCACTCCACAGTACGTGGTGTTGGGGGCTGTGTGAGAGTATAGAGCTCAGTAGATGAAATTTTCACTAGTGTCTGAGTGAACTTAGTGACTTCATGTGCTGAGAGTCCTACTCTGTGTAGCTCTTAGCCTCATCCAAGGTCCACAGTCTTGTATTTATATTGACTGATCACTTGTATGGGTAGGTAACCCTTGTTACAGTGCCTGCAGCCAAATCATGGCTGATAGGAATCAACATCACCACCTAAATTTCAGTGGAACAAGCTCATTTACACCAGATTTGGTGCTTTAGGACTGGGATTATCAGGAAAAATGCCTGTATTTGAGCTGCTAAGCTCTGTTCAGGGAATCTGGTGCTGCCACGTCGTAGAAACAGCAGCCTCAGATGGTTTCCCCTCTTAGAGCATATGTCATATGATATGTGCAATAGAGAATATGAGTGAATTACAAAGAGCTACCTGATTTCATGTGTTTGAGGCAGCCATAACACACAACACTGCTTGTAATTTGTGGTTGAGAGGTACTGCTTTTCTGTCAGCCCAGAAATGGGGGACAGAAAGCAGCTGGCTGTTACTGCATGTTCTGATTGAGCATTCAGGCTTGCACACAGGTTCCCTCTTCTACCTCAGTAACAGCCCAAAAGAAATTTCTCCGATTCTTTCAAAGCAGTTATGGACCTTTCCACTTTTTGTCAGCCTTGTTCTGTGCGCAAGAAACCTTATAAATGGCTTTATTTTCAGAAGACTATCCTTTTGCTCATATCTGTCCTCAATACAATGAGGTCTTAGGGACTTAAGCATCAGGTCTATGAGCAAATCCAGTGCATTTCCAGCAGAATTTCTTCCATACATCAAGCAGCATTGTCAGTCCATCCAGAGAAAGCAGTGTTGTTCCCTGCCAATAAAGAGTCATTCTCTCTGATCCCAGTATTACATTTTTCATTTGTTAGAGAAATATGCTGTGCTGTGCTTTCTGCAAATGTGTCTTGCCAGTGTCACGGGAAGTTTGTCAAAACTAGTGCTGAGCAGGAAGAGAAATCCAATCTGGGGTGTACCCAGGACCTGTCAGAGTCATCAGTGCTTTCTGTCAGTGTTGGGCAGGTGAATGGCTCAGTTTCTTCTGCTTGGAGTGACTTATTAGCTGAAGTAGATCCTAGGGTTATGTTTTGAGCACCAGTTTTGCTCTGCTGTATTCTCTGACTTTGGAATGGACCCTCCAATGTTTAATTAGAAAAGCTACTACTATCTTAATTCCACTCAAGGAATTCACTCAAGGCCACTGTCACCAGGGCATGAAATCAGAGGTGAGTCCATGTGAGGAGGGGAAGATCAGAGGTGATGGTCAGATGTTGGCTGAAGTTGGCTCCCCAGCTTTGAGAATTAAGTGGATCTGCCATCCGTGTAACAACTCAAAGGACTTTCATGCCTCAGAGAAAGGTCTTTTCCTTCACAGGTTTCTAATGCCTCAAGAAATAAGGCTTTTCGCATATAGTGCAGCTTTTGCCCTTGGAGCTTCTGATGCCTTTGTGCTGGAGCCCTCCCAGCCTCCCTCCATTGAAATTGGAGTGATCTTGATCGGCGGGGAAATCTTCAAAACCAGGACTGACACTTTCATTCCCTGCCCTACCCCTGATCTTTCAGTAAGTCACTTTGCATCATGAAGCTGCTGTTTTCCTCCCCATCCTCTTCCTTTATCTGTTTAGGAACCTAAGACTGAAAATCATCTCTTCAGCTGTAGGTGCAGGCAGTCATACACTGAATATTTAGTAGAGAAGAGTCTATAAAACACCTGCTTGAGATGTACACACATCTGTGGGCTGCCAAACGCTTTCTGGTTCCCTGAGGAACAAAACCCAAAGCTATGGACATCATTGTTTTTTCAGGTCCTTGAACAAGCAGAGGCTTGTCCAGTAAAACTCTAGGTCACTGTAACAGAGGAGGGCAGAACAAAGGAAGAAGCCTTGGTCTCAGCCAGGAGAAAGCTTTGTCCCTGCCCCCACCAGGGACCAGTGGGATGTGCATTATATATTCTGTTTGTGGCAGGGTTTGTGTCTGTCTTGGGGCTGCCCTATTACAAATAAATATTAATAGGTGTAGATAAAGGTGATTTTTTTCATGGTGAACTTATATCTGCCTTTCAGAGGTGCTGAGCCCAGGCGGCAGCTCTTGGTAATTTCATGTGTTCAGTGCTTTTAAAAATTATCAGGCCTCCAATGTTCTCCAACTAGCACTGGGGGGAAAAAAAGTAAGATAAGTGAACAATTCTCAAGCAAATGCACTTTTTCATCTTTCTTGCCTGATCCTCACTCTTCGGTACAGGATGAAGTGAGGGAATAAAGGCAGAAGAATTGAATTTTGAAGGTGATCAAATGCATTGAAAGTTTTAACGTGGGGGTTTTGGAAGTGTGGAGATGCTGTCCCAAGGTAGCCTGACACACTGATGGCTCGGTGTGAAATGCAAGAGAGAGCTTTTAAATAAATAATACGTGAAAAGAGCCCAGTTTTTATTCAGCAGGAGGATGGATGTGAAGGAGAGGGGGGGAGGGCCCATTTCGGAGCTTAAATACGCTCATTCAAATGTGAAGAATTTTTAATTGGGGGAGAGAGAGGCCGGGAGCAGGCGGGACTGGAACGGGAGGGAGCAGGGAGGGGGCAGAGCGAGGGAGCGGTGGAATGACAATTCTTAAAGATGCATTAAACTGCAGGGAGCCTAAAGTAGGCTTAGAGATGAGCCTAAGTAACTGGGACAAAGTCTGCTCAGAAGCCACAGATGGGCCTTGGCTTTCACTATTATCTGCTTGAACTGACAAAGGGGAGGAGAGGGCGGGAAGGGGGTGAGCCAAAGGTGCTTCCTCGCCTCCCTCTCCCTCCCGTTTGCATCCACAGAAAAGTATTGTTCACTTCCACTTGCACAGAGCCGGGACGGAGGGTGGGAGCGAGCAGCAGCTCCCAGTAGCTCAGGGGATCAGACAGCCCTGGATTCTTCCATCCTGCTTCTGCCAGGCAGGGTGTTAATGTGGCGTGAAAGCAGTTTAAAGCCCTGGGCCCCTCTCTCGGTCGGCAGGGTGTCCCATGCAGGCCAAAGTCCCCAGTGGGTGGCTGTCAGTGGCAGTTCGGTCGGTTAGGCAGAAATTTATTAGTATTATATTTCCCCCCATTTTTTTGTTAGAGCGGCGGGGAGAAAGTGACAGCTGTATTAGGGGCTGAAATGCCTCCAAAGGGATCAGAAGACATCTGCAGGGAGGGCTGCTGACAAAAACCCCTTTCAGTGTGCCTTAGCAGCAGCTTCCAAAGATATCATGGAAAAGAAAAGAAGGGAAGGTTTACTGCTTCTGGAGGGCTCGGGCTCCTGCCTTTCTATTTCTCTGTTTATTTCTCTGTTTCTTTATCCCTTTCCAGCCTTTCACAACTCAGGCATCCCTCCCGTTAGCACCCCGGTGCCTCCAAGAAGAATAACCACTCAGCTCCCTCCATTGCTTGCTCTTCTCCTGGTCTTTGTCTGCTTTCCAGATAACAAAAAGGCTTTGAGCAAAAACGTTGTCTCAGAGTCATGTCTGAAGGCAAGTGCTGAGTTCCTCTGCCACCAGCACTATCAGGCTTCCCAGAAATATTTTAAGCAGTCAAAATGGCTTTGTACTTTTTGATCTCTCTGTCCCTAGTGATGCTTCCCCCCTCACATCCCATCGTGTTCAGCTGTGGAGCTTGGGTGAGGGGAAAAAAAAAAAAGAAGGAAAAGAAACAGTAATTGCTTTTATCATTAACCCATTCAGCTGCAAATCCCCCTCCCCAAAGAAAATTCACACACAGATTTGCATATGCAATCAACTGTATTCTTTATTTCTATAGTGCCTTCCTTATTAACCACCTCTCTCAAAGGAACTCTTCAGGAAATAAAATTGGTGAGAGATTAAACGCAAGAAGTCAACCTTCCCCGTTCAAATACTGTGGGTTTTGTGAGGGGAGGTGACATTAGCTGGTGTTACTGGTACCACATCTGCTGCCCCATGGAGATGGGGCATTTAAGGCAGCAGACTGGGTTCTGTGCCAAGGAGCTGTGGGCAGCCTCCCTGTATTAGTGAACTTAATCCTTCATTACCTAAACAGCTTTTACTGTCTGGGATTCTCATCTCTTCTTTTTTTTTTTCAGGCTTTGAAGCACTGTAGAGACTGAAATACAACTCTGGCTTTTTTCATTAACGTTTCAGGTGGTTTCATTCACACCTGCCCAAGTTGTGTGTGTTGCAGCTGATTTCAGCTTTCATGTGAGTGGGCAGGAATGGGGCTGGATGAGCAGTACCTGCTGGGGGTCAGGAACCTGCCACAAGTACCTGGGGCTTTGGCAGCTTTCCTTACACTTGCATCCCCCCAGCTTTGGCTGTTACAGTGATTGCTGGCAGTAAAAATGTGACTTCTGGGTGGTTTTTTTTGCCACTGAAAAAATGTAAAAACCTTTTGAGGTTTAAGGTCCTAAACAGAAAGAATATTTTGAAGTAAGAGTGAAGATTTAATGTCATTTTCTTATGTATGTAGAAGATATAATACATAAAGACAGGTGTAACATCATATATAGCACCCTTCTTTCTGATTGCAAATAGGCAATTGCCGAGCATCCGAAGAAATTCCACAAAGGAGGATTTTTGTGTTTGTTAATTGTTTGGTGGTGTTCTGGGTATGTTCCTTCATTTTCTGAGACCCTGTTTTAAATCTGTGATGGTTAAACTCAGCATTTGAAGCTGTAAGTGAAAATTTATAATACAGGAGCTCCCAGCTGGAGGCTCATGTGTCAGTTACAGTGGGGCCGGCGCTTTGCTGGGTACAAGCACAAAAGAGCATTTCTCCCATAAAGAGTCTGGAAAGTGGAAGAAATTACTTTTCAGATTCTATCATCTGTAAGCAGCAAGTACCAAACACTGTCATTTGGTTAAAAAAACCAAGCAGGTAATTTTGAGTAGCCTCATTTAGTGTAAGAAAGATGAGAAATTCCAAAGCGCTTGCCAGGGGGTTGCTGGAAAACATTGGTTTTGTTAAATAATTTCTCATCCAAACTCCAAAACAAAACTCAGATGTGTGTTGTTTTGTGCATAATCAGTACCCAGAGACATCTCATTCCTTTGTGATAGCTTGTTTTCTGTTAACTGTGATGATAAGAAGAAATTTTTACACTAGCATTTGTTCGCTCTTATTTATAAATGGAGAATAAATCCACATTATAGTAACAGCAGAGCTCCCTTAGGGCAAATTGTTCACACTCCAGAAGGTGCTGGGGTTTTATTGTGAATCTTGTGCCTGTTTCTGTGGACTTCAGTTATGGTTTAATAATTGAAAACTCATAGAGACCACAAAAGTGTTTGGAAAATGTACGAATCTCAGGTAAAGCAACATTTAAAGGATGGATGGGAAAAGATATTGAGAGCTGATCTACTTGGTATTTGGCCAGTTTCCTTTTAATATCACATAACTCACCTGGTTAGGTGTTTGTGATTCCTATCTAAGACTGGACTGATGCTACAGCTGGAGTCAGTGAGGGAGGTGTCACCACCTCATTTGTGATGTTTGCAGTGGAACTTAAATAGTTTGTGGTTTCAAGTTACTTAATGAAAGTATCAGACTAGAAACATATCTTTGAGATAAAAGCAGATACCTGCCTGTATCAGGCTGTGAAGAGTTGAAACCACCTCACTTGTTTAAATATTTTTAAAGGGTATTGTTTGCATTTTAATTTAATGCAGGAAATTATGAAAATCTGAATTGAATGGAAATAGTAAAGTGAAAATTCAGAAGGGATGTATAGATAGTGCAGCTGTTCCCTGGTTTGTCTCTGTGTATTGATGCTTCAGAAACCTTTAAAATCCCTCTCTAACCCTTCTCTCAGAGGCTTCTGGTTCTTGGGTTGCCTTTTGGCTAATCAGGATTCTGCTCCTACACTGCACAGGTTGGTTTGTGTTGCCCTGAGCTTGTGATGCTGTTTGTGCTGGCTTTTGAGGTCCCTGGACATGCTTGGAAGCAGGGGTAAGGAGGACAGCACTCATCAGGGGTAGAGTGAGCAGGGGAAACAGCCACTGTCTGAAAGAAGATGTTTAGACACAGCTGCTCTTGTTGAAGTGCTAAAACTGGAGCTGCACCCAGCAAACTGAAAGCTCAACAACCTGTGTGTGTCAGCAGAATCTTTGTTCAGAAGTGTAAATTCCTGGGTACAAAAATGAGTATTTTGTTTTCACTATTTTCTCTCCCAGCAATTGAATAACCCATGCCTAAGGGTCAGAACCACAAGAATGGTGTCCCTGCCCTGGTTTTCTCTCTGCAACCCTCAAACACAGGCAGTCTTGGCCAAAACTTCAAGCCACATACAGAGAATACGACTGCAAGGAGGAATCCCTGATTTTGAAAATAGGAGGATAAAGAAAGGACACCCAGAGAATCTCACTGCACACATTCAGTCTCACTCCTGGATGATTCGTGGCTCATTAAGTAGTGATCAAGAAATGCTTCATTTTGTACCAAATGTGGGAATTGCAGCAGCTCCTCTGCCACCTGCCCCTCTCACAACTGCCCCTCTCTTTCTGAGATCAAGGAGGGAACAAGTAAAGAACACAAACCACCTTCCCTTGATGTGATGCAATCTCTAATGTTGCAGCATCAGTCCTAACAGTGGTAATGTTATGGCCATGATAATCAAACATTTAAGAGAAAAAAGGGTTGTAGGGGTACTTAGTGTATTTTGTTGGACTAACTAATATACCTGGAAAAAATGACCAGGTTTTCAACAGCTCCAGTAAAGCTGAGGAGGTGATTCTGTGCTGCTGTTGTCTTTGCTGTACCTGTTCCTGCATGATGTAGGAGGGCAGATTTTGCAGCTGTCAGTCAGGGACTTTGAATGACTCATTTTAAACCCCTGCATTAAAACTCACATGAGCACACACAAGATGATGAGCACTTGAGTGTATTCTCCCTAGAGCATGAGCAGCCTTGTGGCTGGTTCTGCTCCAGGAAGGATGTCATCAAAGAGGAGAAAGGGGCAAAAACAAGAATAATCATACGCATATGAACTGACTCCACACCAGGAAAACCTGAATATCACTAATTTAGTGCCTTTTCTTTGGTTCTTCTGTGTAATACACACCATTTCTTCACATGAGGAAACACAAGCTTCACCCTTGCTTTAATACCATCCAAGAGAGATGATCGTTGTGGTTGTTGGGAAGGGGTAGGAAGGGGAAGAAGTGGGGAATTGCCATGAGGATTGCTATAAATAGAAGTTTGCTATAGCAATGCTTTTAGTGGAGAGTGTTCTCCCAGACAGGCTTGTAACGAAGAGGGAGCAGATTTATTGTGCAGGACTGTCAGCCTTGCTCTGAAAGATTTGTTGATGCTCTGCCAGGACGTTCAGTTTAATTCTCTTGTGCTTCTGCCTGAGAATCCCCCTCTGTGCTTTTTGCCCAAGATTTTCTGTATTTGTAAATGGTTCTTTCCATTGCTGTACAAGGAATGGCACTGTTTGTTTGAGAAGGATTCTGCAGTTTAATTCAGGAGAACATTTCCCCTACCTTACAGGGCTGCTGCATTTCTTGCTTTCAACTGTTGAAGCTGATCTGAACCAGTCTGGGGATACTCTGTGCTACCATGTGCTTTGTGGAAGTAGAAAAGGAGGAGCCTTTTTTGGGCAGTCTGAACAGAGACAAAGCAGCAAAGAAAATATTCTATTTAATTCCTTTTTTTAAGAGTTTTGATCTAATTTTTTAGTTTAGCTAAGGCTGAAACAATAACTAATTCTTTTTAATTCTTTTTTTTTTAAGAGTTTTGATCTAATTTTTTAATTTAGCTAAGGCTGAAACAATAACTAATCCTGCATTATTGTCTATAATTTCAGACTATCACAGGAGAGCTTTCTCTTCCTCCTCCTTCCCCCACAAACAATCATTTTTAATGTCTATGGACATGTTCTTTCACTGGGAGGCAGGCAGGTCCTCCTCCTTGCTGCCAGAGTCAGCAGAAAGGTTCAGCCAAGTGAACCTTGGTTGGCTTTGGGCACTCATTCAAGAGCAGGTATCACACAGAAGCAGAGGGTTTAATTTAATTTTCTTGAGTTTGTTCTTTCCTAAGTTGTATCTGCGTCTGACCTGGAATCTTCCTGAATTTAATGAGCATATTTTAATATTTGTTTGTCGGAAAACTCAAAACTAGACATACCTGTGCTGCTGTTTGTTTCTTTTCTCCAGCTGAATCAGGAACCTCAAAGTCAGGATTAGACAATACAAAGGTGGGCAGAGCTAAGAGGGCACCATCTCACCCCTGTCTCCTTGGCCAGTCACCCCAGGATCCTCCCTGAGGAGTAACCTCCCCACCTTACCCCTACAATTACCCATCACTGTGCCCAGTGTCTTAGTGGCAGTTGGTGAGGCCATTTGTGTTCCAAGCAGTTTCCTCTCACAGCCTGTCTGTAGTCACAAGGCATATCAAGATAATTGCATTTAGAAATTGGGGTGGTTGGCAGCTGTTCAAATATTCTTTGAAGAATGGTTGTTATATGGCTCAACTCTAAATCTCACAAACATCCCAGTCCCCCTGTTATAGAGGCAGAAATATCCTGCACTTGTTGGCTGAAACTTAATGGTTAACTGTTGCTGACTTTCCTCTTCTGGAAAAAATACCTGATACAATGGGAAGGATTATTGGTGGTGATTATTCCACGAATGGGCTCCTGTGGGTTGCTGGGTGTCAGAGCAAGGTGCCCTCCTTTGACAGGACCAAGACCATTGTGAAAAGTGACACATCAGTGTCAAATTAGAGATGCTCATAAGTAGGAAAAGGGATGTGTTAGACACTCCTCTTTTTAAGAAGATATTTTTATAGGTTCAGGAATAGAAAATTTAATTTTCTTAATTTATTTTCCTTTTTTTTTTTTCCTCTAGCCTGTTTCTAAATCTCAAAAACCTGGAGAGGTGTGAGTGCCTGTAATGCCTGCCACATTAGGCTGGTTGTGGTGTGGGGAGACAGCTGTGTCCTAGCTCAGTGTGTAGGGGAGGAAATCCAAAGTTCACCCCAGAGCAGCCACTCCTGTCAGTCATAACGCATCGCTGAGCAAGATGAACCTTCCCTCCTCCCTCCTGCTGGCAAACACCAGAGAGGGGCCCATTGTTGCAAAACCTGTTATCAGAACAGACATGCTACAGTGGCATATTTAATCCACGGGAAGCTTTAGCAGCACTGTATGTATTGATCACAGCAGCTTAATCGAAGAATAGCTGATGAATGAACATATGGGTGATGCTTAAAAGGAGACTGCTGGTTGGAGCTGGGAGCATTGTGTTTCCAGCAGCTCTGTAGGTTTGTGCTCATTACAGTTTCTCAGGCCTATGATAAAGTGTCACAAATATAATTGTGGTTGACACACCATCCAAAAGGAGAGAGGCCACTCTTCACCCTAATGTTGACTCGCCGTGACAATCCAGTGGCCCATAACATTTGACCTGTCATCTCGACAGAGTTACCACAGTAGGTGGGATCAAGTCCAGTCAAAACTTCACAAGGCTGCTCCAGGAATGTAGGAGAGTGTCTCAAGAGGGGGCAGTGTGTCTGTCCTTGAGTTACCATTGCACAAACATGCTGACAGCAGCACTGCAGTTAGAAGCTCCTTCCATTCTCAGCTCTAACCCTTCTGGTTTTGAAAGACTTTGCCAAAGCACTTCTGCTGTAGCATGTCAAAAATACAGACTGGGTATATAGAGATGGAAATCACAGTTGTGACAAAATTCCTACCAGCCTATTGGTGACTGGAGGAGGAGTCTGTTTAATAAAAGCATTTTCTCCAGCTGGAAGGAGGGATGTGATGCCTTCATCCAGGTACCCAGGGTGGCTTCCTCTTGCAGTTTGCTCCGTGTCACATTTTGAGGCAAGCAGCTCTCTCCTTGCTCAGTGGTGTCAATGCTCTGTGAGAGGCAGTGTTAGAGCTGCCATGAAGGCTGCAGCAGGTCGATTATCACAGCTATATTTCCCCTCCCTTGTCTTTTTTTAGGAATACCATCTGTTTAGTCATTAGCCCCATCAGCTCTCATTAATTGAGTCATGTCTCATTTAGGCTGCTGTATTAGCTCCTCATTGTTCCCTAGATAAGGAGTCCCAGGCTTTTTTCCAGATGCCTTCCTTCCTCTTGAGCTCTGTCCAAAGTCAGGTGTCAGCTGGAGAGCAAGGATGGGATCCAAACCCAGACTGGCTTTCAAAGGCTCATGCCAAACTGCCAGCCTGTTCCTTCAGGGCACCAAGTGCCAACTTGTCTGTGCTGGCCCAGCTTTGGAGAGTCATGGGGAATAGGGAATGGCCTCCACTAAAGAGAGAGAGCCTTCTGTCTCCTTTCCCCTTTGATTTCTCTGCTTTTCATCATCTCTGCTACAGCTAATAGGGTTTTTTTCGTCCCTCCCAATGGCACAGTGGGTGCGTCTAAGTATCAAAACCCTGATGCAGGACAGATATTAAGAACAAATCACCTAGAAGGAAATGATGGGTTGCATTTCAATTAGCACACTTTGGTTACACAGAATTAGTCCTGTCACAGAACTTTGTCAAGAAAGCCTTCAGAAAAGCAAGGAGAAAAAAGGAGCCCTCCTGTGTGGTTGAATTTCAACACTGGAAGGCTGAGAGTTTGTTATAAAATCTTCTGTTTAACTCAGTTGTTCCGGGCTTATGGTTTTTTACCATTAGTTTTATTGAGCTTGCTGAGTTGATTTTTATTTTTTGAAGGGTAGAAGGATTAGTTACAGCACAGCCCTTTGATTTGATTCCTTATCCTTAAAAGAGCCCAATTTGAGTGGGAGAATGTGTTAGAAACTCACCAGCTCGCTGCAGAATGGATCGTTGTGTCAAGACTACAAAATGTAGGTGTGAGTTTGCAAAAGCTGCCTGAGCACGGGATTAGGAAGGTGTTGAAGTAATCAAGGCTCCTCAGAGTGATTTACAAAGAAATGAATTAATTAGAGCAAATTGTGACTTCACAGCTTTCTTGAATGACCTGCCTGGCTCCTGTGCTCTCAGGCCTTCAGACAATACCTGATCCCTAAACATTTTAAGCACTTTGCCAAAAGAGTGAACAAAATGTGGAGTTGCTGAAAGAAAAGTGTTTCTTCTTGCAGACATTTAGATGAAGACCTGTTATGTCTGTGTGGTTTTCCCAACTTGTTTAGCTGTCAGCTAATTAACAATAAATTCTGCTGCTGCTCCTGTTGTTCCCATGCACATCCACTTTTGTTTTCATTTTGCTGCAATGAGATGCCCACAGTTTCTTCCTAGGGCTTCTTGTAGCGTGTCAGATGGAGGATGTAGTTCCCCCAAAGTTGTGGTTCCATGTGGGTGTCATATTTGCCAAATCCCTTAGAAACAGTGGATAATGTAGTGATGACCTTCATTAGTGGGGAAAAATCTAGAAAATTCCTGAATCTACAATGAGACAAACTCTAAATCCAGTGTCGGATGTAGATGGTGCTGAGCAACTAGACTGCTTCCCATGGAAGACCTGAGCTGTCCCTGCCTTTCAGCTTCACCTTCCCTGCCAGGAGTGCAGTGCTTGACCTCTTGTACCACATGTCTGGAGCCAAAGCCTAGAGGAAGATTTACTACAACTTAGGAGGACATAACTCCTTGGCTGGCTGTTCCATGCTGGGCAGCCTCTCTGCTCACCTTGATGCCTGGTGAGTGCTTAGTGGGGTTGGGCAAGTTATTTCCTCTGCTTGCAGGTCTACTTGTAGTTTCCACTACTACCTCCTTTATACCTCCTTATATATATATAAGGGCTCTAATTAACCCCTTCTTAATGTGAAGCAGCCAGAGACTATCACAAGCTGTTTGTGTTGCACAGATTTTATCTCCTGTCCTCCTCCAGACACTTTTGATTCCAGGGGAGAATAAAATACTGAAAGGCAATTTTCTTCAGTCAGAAATTGTGTGTATTATCTACATATTCAAAACTTTATCGTTTACTAGCTCCAGTTCCTCTGGTGTCTTTGTAGGTTGTATAATAAATACATAAAAAGTTCAGGTCCATCATTCCAATGGTTTACAGTCTAAATAAGAAAAACAAATGTAAAGTTTGTAGGATAAAGCATAATTTACAGAGAATTGCCTCGAAATTGAAAAATTAAAAAAGCAAAGCAAATGCAATTGTACCCAGAGCTTTCTTAAATGCTGTGACCACAATGCTTCACAGCTTTATTCACTGGTTTTCTCATCCTTGCAAAGACTTTACAAAATATCTCTTCTAAACTAAGGTGTGGCAGGATGAAGCTTCAAAGGTATTGATTTTTTTTTATAGGAAAGGCTTTAGCTGGCTTCCTAACAAGCCATCTAGCCTCAAACTTAATTGTAAATGGATTCTGGTTCAGCAAGGTGCCAAGATGTCCATAATGTCTCCATATCCACTTGTCGTTTTGCAAATCAAAAGAATGCATTAATAGTGATGAATACACTGAAGTCAAGTTGAACAGCACCTGTGATTGTACTGTCTGGGAGAAGAAAAGAGCTCAAGGATTACTGGGGCCTCTCTTCACTAGCTGTAGGTGCCTGTGGAGACCTGACATGCCAGGATGTGCCTGAGCTCAGGATTTGCCTGTGTAACCAGCTTGCATTAACCCTTCTGTGGATGGCCTGCCTTGTTCTGTCCCAGGCACTAGACTGGCTATAGCAGAGGGCCGAGCAGGGTTATCCCTGGAGCCAACGAGCTCCTTAGGAGGTTTCAAATCAGCTTGTCATAGTGAGCCAAATACAGACATTTTTCTGATTATCATCTGAGGAGGAGAATGAGTGGGGATAGTTGTTTGCCTGTAAGTATCGTTCCTAGGAGCTGAGAGGCTTAGCGGATTAATCTTCCTTCTGGGATGTGGATCAGGCTGAAGTGCAGGGCAGGATGATTATTAAGACTGAAATTCTCTGTCAATTTGTTGGCAGAGATAGTTTCTCTGCATCAAGGCGGTGGCAGGAGCGTCTCGTCTCGGAGGCAGCGCAGGGAAAGGGCATATCTGAGATGAGAGTAAGAATGGCAGGCTTCTTTCTGCAGGGGAGGGAGGCTGCCTTTGCAATGCCACTTTTCTTTAAGTCTTCCTGCTGTAAAAATTACCTTCTTCTCTCCTGCAGAGTTTTTCATAAGGGCTACAAGCATTGCAGAGAGCGCCGCTGATCAATGGCCTCTTTCTGATGTTCTTTTGAGGTCTGGAGCAGTCCTTTCTCTGTCCCTTCAAGGCTGGAGGTGCTTTCTTTGTTTCCCTCTCTAAGACCAGGGGGTCTTTCCCTGTCATATTCAGAGCAGGAGTGGTGGTTGCTCTCAAGCTATGCTAAATGCTGCCTTGGTGCCAAGCAGTTACCCAGCAAGGAGTGCTGCTTTTGAGGCTTCCCTCTTCCTCAGCCTTTGCTAATCCTTGCCTCCAATGCCTCCTTCCCCTTGAGGAATAATCATTCAGTCTGGAGCATCGACTCTGGGTTCCTAATGTCACAAGTGCAGAGAATGCATCGCATTATATTTCTTTTTTTCCCTATTCATTTTGCACTGTGAGAGATTCAGGGTCAGGAAGATGCTGAGATTTGGGCTTTTCTGAGCTGCATTGCATTGACATTGGCTTGAGCTCTGCTTCACACTCACATTGCAGCACTGTGCAGGAGCCCAGGGAGCACAACAAGACTCTTACTCTGCTGGGTGCTGGGCAAATGTAGCAGAAAGACATCCAGTATTTTGGGTCCTGCAGGGTTTCTCATTGGAGTGTAAGATCTGCAGTGGCAGATGGGGGCTGGCAAGCAAGGAGCCAAGAGTGGCCATTAAAATATTCTTATAGTAATTTTTTAATTTGAAGGATGTTAAAAATAGAAGACAGTTCAAACCGGGACCTCTTTGTTGTGTAATATTTAAACAGGGCTCTTTTGATTCTGTTTAATTTGTATTGAAGGGTATATTAACTTAGTTTTGAAGGAGCTTGTCTCTTAAGTACCCTTAAGAAATGTGAATTTACACTGGACACTACAGCAGAAAGAGCGGCAGGTTTGGGCTTTGATAGTCACAGGAACCTGTACACAGGTGTGTTTGCATCCCCAGGCAGAAAATATCTTTGTGAGTGCAAGGTTTCTTCATTATATTTGGTTTAAATGCAGCCCCAGGAACTAGTTTCTGGAAAGGTCTTCTCCAAATGTGTTTTGGCCTGCTTGGCTTCTCTCTTAGGAGAGTCTTTTGTACTCGGGCTTCTCCTTCAGGCTAGTCTGAGTTTAGATACAGAAGCATGTGTTCAAATGATTCCCAGTGCTCCCAAGACATTTCTATCCTGCTTGCACGTTTTATTTTAATTTGGTGCAGATTTTATTTTTAAAAGATTGACACAAAGATAAGAGTTCTCTTGGCCATTTCTCTTCATCTGCGGTTTGTTTTTTTCCATTGGCCATTGTGGGAAAGAGACGTGTGTGCCTGACCTTGGATCAGTCCTTCCTACAAAGCTTTCCAGTCAGGAGACTTAATCCTCCTTTTCATGGCTCACCTCTGCACAATCAAGGCCAACCTTTGAGGAGAGAGCATAATTATTTAGTGTGGCAGGCTGGGCAGATGGCAGGGTGGAAATGCATGTGAGGTATTTTGGTTACTTCTGGGGAGCAACCCCCATCCTTTAAAAGATGGTTGGTATCATTTGAGCTGTGGCTTCAGTTCTTTGAAGGGGCAGGAGCTGGAGTCCATATCTGTGCCTCAAGGTTCTCCACCCTTTCAGTTGCCTTGTAAAAGGCACTTTTTGAAAGCTCTTTGGCACCAGTGCTTAGGACTGGCCAGATGGCACTGGAAGGGTCAAGTGAGGGCCTTGCCTGTGGCTCCAGGGCATCCCACTCGGGCTGTGGTTTGAGCTGACAGCTTTTTAATCCTAGTCCACTTCTATTTTAACATCTTATTAAGTACTGGAGACACGTGCAGAGTCACTAAACAAGAAGTTTTAGAAACCCATTCCTTTGACAAACCAGGAGCCTCAGCTTTCAGCGTGTCTTCTTCCCCATTATCTCTGCCACCTCTTCCCCCAACCCTTGCTCCCAGCACAAGGAGACCCACAAGAATTCACACCCTTCTTGAGGACCAGCTTGTCCCTGTCACACCAGCTACAAACCTATTAGTAAATACACTTTAATAGGGAGTGCTGGGAATGGAAGCAAGTTCACAAACTGCTCGGTCAGGTGCATCAACTGTTTCCATGCAAAAAAATCCAACCACAAGCTGGGGAAGATGATGCAGCTCAAGATGCAAGATTCATGCCTGCTCATGCCCTCGCACAGAATGCACTGCCCTGCTATAAATTCTGATGAAGCCTTCCTGAGGCAAAGAGTTCTTGAAACATTTATCAGTGTGCTGTAACCTGGCAAAGCCCAGAGGGCAAAGCCTTACACCTGAAGCAGAGGATGATTAAAATATTAGGCTGACACATATGTGATATCTGAAAAGTTTTCTGCCACAGCCATTAAGCTCCTTAACGTTGTGCTTTGGAATGTGGCCACGAGTCATAAAAATGTCTGAGCAGGCAAGAGGGTCGGTGGTGTCATAAATAATAATGGCACTGCTGGCTGAACACGCGTGAGCACTGAGAGAAAGAGAAATAAGAAGCAGAACAGGGTGACACGGGGAGATTTATTAACCTTAGCAGATGTAAGATTTAAGCTTGGAAGTTTCCTGACAAAAACCAAACAAAATAGTGTAAGGCCTCCTGAAATAAAAACGGGAAGGCTCTGATTAGTGCTTGGTATGTCACGGGCTGACGTTTATTTTTAGCTGCAGCTATAGTAAAAGATCCAAAAGCAATTGAGCTGTGTTGGTTTGGTTTAGTTTGACACGCCGTGCTGTCACTCTGCTTAATCTGCAGTGCACGCTAGGCAGAAGAAATTCAGATTCCAGGAAGAGGGACTTCAGTGGAAGTTAATATTTTTTCCTGTGTGGTGAAGAAGATGCAATGAAATGCTGCTCTTTGCAGCAGAAGCTGCCAGTGGTAGTATTGGAGGATGTTATGTGAGTAAAAAGTCTTGTCCCAGACTTTGTAAGTCACTTTCTGAGCAGCAGAACTGGTGAACCCGGGTTTCTTAGAGTTGTGTCCTGTGGATTGACTATTTTGGTGTAGCAAGATTTGGAAAACTTCCCCTGAAACTTGCATTTACAACAAGGCTCTCATGCAGAAGCTTTGGTGTCTAATAGAAAAATGGTTTCTCTTGCTGTGGGGTTTCTGGGGGTGACACCAGCTCTGCACTGTAGCTCTGCTGTCCAATGGATGGTAAATACTGTTGAGAAGAAGAGTTGGTAGCTATTTTTACTGTGTCTTTTGTTGCTGCTATATTGCTATCCACGATTCTGTTTCAGCCAAGTCATTATCATCAATATCCCATTTTCTTCCAAATGCTGAACAAGGTACTCCCAAGACCTGGCTGGATTCAATACTATAAGGGAGAACCTGCAATGTCAGGACATCTTCTTCAGCACCTTTCAAAGCCAGGTTTGGGGAATGTGCTGAAACAGAAACAAAAGGTCCTGCTCTGGACCTTAAGAGAAGCTGAGGATGACGTGGTTAGCAGTCTCGAGGCAGAGCTGGAACCAGCTGTTTGTGCAGGGACACCTGATCTTCCCCAATAGCCGGGATGAAATCATCACCTCAGCTCCTTTGGGCACTCTCTGTGTAGCTCTTGGGGCTGTGCCCGACTTTCCAAGTATCAGATGGTTCTTACATGGCTGCTTCCATTTGCGGTGTTGTAAATAGCCATCCAAAGACTAAGAGGGGTTTATGGACTTTGTGCTTATTCTTATTTATTCAATGTGACCTTAATCTCACTGTATTTTCCTGTGCTCTGTTACACATATGGATGCAGCCTGCAGAGTAACATCTCATTGACAGAGAGCTCGCACTAATTGAATCCAGTTATACAGAACAATGTGACGGGACAGTCCATGAAATCCCTTGCCCCAGTACTGCCATTATACATACTTGGAAATACATTGACAGCCTGGAATGATATAAAAAATAACACCAATGTTTAGTATTTTGGTCTGCGGGCCAGACCTTCTTCACACAGAGCTGGACAGACCCAGACCCATCCACTCTGCAGGGCAAGGAAGGCCAGCACAAAAGCAATGCCAGGAGAGCTTGTAGACCTTTTTAGTAGGGTTTTGGATGCTTTATAAGGAAGGAAGTTTTATATTTTTTTAATTGAGGCATTTAAGAGTAGGTCAGAGAGACTTGGAAATGGTTACAGGTGAGAAGCTTTAGAGATGGTGAACTCTTCACCTCCAAAGAAACTAGTTTAACCACAGGATGCACGATCAGGGAGGTTAGTTACCCACAGAATCACAAACTCAGACTAAAGATTGGTCTGATCCATCTGAAGACAAGGTGATAAAGTTGAGAATGTCCCTTTGTTGTACTTGGTGCAGATGTGCCTTAGTCTTTAGATGGTAAGAAAGGATGCTTCTCTGACACAGAAGTATCTCCTGTGGGAGGCACTTCTCAGCTCCACCTGTAATAAAACCCTTTCTACCTGAGCAACTTATTTTCTTAACCTTAGGTTATGATTATTTATATTTATACCAGGCCAGCCAATCTGTTAATATTCCTTCAAGTTTGAGAATTTCAACATTTCAAGTGGTAAGATTCCTTCCTTTCTGCAAAGTTTATGAATGCAGTGCCGCATACATTATTGGATGCAAAATTAGTAATACATTATTCATGATTCATTTGCTGTATTTTTACTGTATTTTCTGCAAAGATAATTTTGCCTTTCTTTGAAGTGCTTGTTTTTGCTGTGGCTGGATCCTGGCTCTCTCTTAGCCTCCGGCTCAGGTCAAGGTGCAGCCAAGGAGGTTAAATAACAGGACTTTTTGCTGCTCCCAGTAGGTCACTGGAATACATGGCAGCACTCATTAAAGTCTACCTTGAAAAGCATTTTGAAATTCCTAGATTTGATATATCAGCAGACAAAGGCCACGTTACAAAGAGAAGTAGCACTGGGCTGGGGAGAAATTAGGGACTTTTTTGCATTTAGCACTGATAAAAGCTCCCTCCTCACATCCCTTTGCGGAGCTGCAGCAAACAAAGCCGAGCTTTTTAGCTCTGTCTCTGGAATAGAAATGGACATCAGAGCCGCATGTAAAATAACCAAACCAACCCACAATTGCAAACTCAGATAATCTCTTTAGCCTGGTTCCCTCCAGTAAGCGCCGGGCTCTCTGAATCACCATTGAGAGGCTCAGAAAGCACCCCCGGAGCTGGGCTGCGGGAAACTCGCTTTTCCTGACTTCCAGCCTGCATTTCTTTTTTTGTTTTTATTCTTCTCTCCCCACGCCTCCCATCTTTGCCTCTTTCTCTATTTTTGCCCATGCAAACATTATAAAAGGCCTAAAAGTGGATAAGTGTCTGCTTCTAGTGTATTTAAGAGGGAGTACCATGCAGAGAATCCCCTAAGACAGCTGCTTTGGTTCCAGGCCAAGCCGGCATTAGTGCTGAAGGGAATTAATTATAATATATTAATATATAAACATGGAATATATGATGCCTCTTTCTCTTGAAATGGATTTGTTCATTAACTCTGTTTATAGTTGTTATTCTTTGCATTTGAATGCTTTCACCTGAGGATCTCCATATACTTTGTCTGCCTTTATGTGCAAAATACAGTGTGAGGATGAGGACTTTAGAAAGCCTCTGTTATATTTAATGCCTTGGGAACATTGTGCTTAGTGCGTGTGCCTACAGCTGTGAGATGGAGTTCTGGGGGATGGAGTTACACTGCCTGAGAACAGCACTGAAAGCACTGGTGGGATGCAGACCAGCAGCTTTTCATCTCAGAAAGCAAGACAAAAGAGATACTAAACTGTCAAATTAGAGAAAGGGTTTGTGGAATGTCCTAGCTCTTAATTGCAGATTTCCTTTTGGGTTTATTACATTATCTGGATGCTTCCTTAGCATGTGCTCGGATAGTTCCTGTCTCTCTCTGTTTTCTCTTTTCTGTTATCTAATTATGGAAATTGATTTTAATACAACAAATAGACACGGAGTATATTTAGTGGACACAAGTCAGAGGGACAGTTTGTTACTCCAGTACCAACTACTAGAGATGGGCCAGTTCTCTGAGCTGCTGTAAGGATCCCAGTTTTCCTGGTTTTGTTTTGTTTTATTCCATACAATTGGCAGTGTGTGCAGCCCTCACCCAGCCCAAGGGTGTATTAAAGGCCCATGAACCTCACAGATGTTCACAGATGGCAAGTGCTCTGCCATCACCTTCCCTGTGGCGACACATGGCTCCTTCCCTATGCTGTCAGCAGCCTCTCCAAAGTGCTGCCCTAAAGCTGTGAGGGGTAGGAAGGGGAAGGCTCCCTCCAGCACTCCTTCCTTGCTCATTTACTATTCCTCTGCTGCTCCGTCTCTACATCCTCTCAGATCCATCAGCAAGGAGGTTAAGGAAAAATGGAATGTCACAACCACAGAGTCAAAGACAAAATCATTTCTTGGGGCAACGTATGAATGAGGTGGGCTGCTCCCCACCTTCAGTCCCATCCAGCAAGACCAGCCACCTTCCTCTTCCTCTGGGAATGAGAAACCAATTTCTAGCAGTCCAGTTTCACCAAGTGTAGTGAGTTCACCAAGGTCTGGCTACACCAGCAACCAGAAAAGGCCAAGGATGGGAACACCATCATCTCTCCTCACTTCTTCCCCACTCAGACCCTGGTCAGGGGTGCAAGCTCAGCAGCAGGTTGGTCTACTCAGGACAATAGCAGTGTCTCCTGGCTGTTGGTGTGCTAGGGCAATAGCAGTCTCCTGGCTGTTGGTGTGCCAGGGCAATAGCAGTGTCTCCTGGCTGTTGTCCTGCTGTGCTGGAAGGATGGTTGTTGAGCAGGGGGAGCTGGGAACAAGCCTGGGTGTGTGTCAGCTGGGCTGCCTGGCTGCTCCACACCGTCTGCCACTCCAGGCAGCAACCTGCTGTGCAGACGCTTGAAGCCAGCCTTGATCAGCTTATAAATGTATATTCTTATCTGAGCCAATGAGACTAAATTTATGGCAAAGCTTTGGATGAGACTATTGTGGTGAGTAAACTGGTCGGGAATATTCCCTGCTAGTAGTTGGTCACTGAAGAAGATATATTGCAGTGCTCTTTCACATGAAAAGTATATTCAATCCCTGCCCCCCCCGCCCCATCCCACCACCCTTCACTGCTCGGGATGCATTTCCAGCAAGTCTGAGCTGAAATGACAACTAACAAGTGCCAAAGGGGCAGGCATGGTTGTCCATCTTCCCTTCTTCAGTCCATCCCTGCCTTTTTTCTTTCCACTGGCTTTGGGGTGTGATTGGCATCTGAGTGAGTGGATTTGCCTCAGTAAACTTGAAAAAAGCAATACTGAAAAAAAGGCAGGGATGCAAATTGTCTTCTGACTTGATGTGGTTTTATGCATAAAGTTTGATGTGCAGACTTGGCTCAGGGTGACATCAGATGAGCACCAGGAGGAGGGCCAAAGGAGGGGACAAGAGCCCATGTCCCAGAATGGTGAGGGGAGAGCAGCAGCATGCTGGTGAAGTGGTTCAGTTCCTCTCATCAGAACGTGTTCACAGGGTCCATGCTGCCATCCAGTGCTGTGGGGGAAAGTGTAATTAATCCCATGCTCTGTGGACAGGAGTTGTGTGTCTCCTAGTCATTAATGACATCAGTGATAGCACCACTTGGGACTGAGAGCTCGTATGTTCATACCTATGGGTCTGTGAACATTCAGAAGTCACCTCAGCCACCTTCAGGCCATCGTTTAGGATTTCTATGGACTTTCAGCAATAGGTGACCCTTCTCAAACTTTCTTCCTCATCAAAAGTGTGTTTGCAGCCAGCCGTGCTTGTATCCCAGCAAGACTGACTTATTTGAGGTTTGTGGTGTTTGTGAAATCCAGCTTCAGTGTAAGGGGAGTTCCATCTCTTGAATGCTCTATTTTTTATAGTATTAAGCAAACAAAAGCCAAAGTAGTTGTGAATTCAGCACTGTGTTTTTCCCAGCTCCCACTAACTGTGTGAGGAAAACAGTTGTCCCCACAGTATCTTCTAGGGGGTCATGGTTGCAAATGGATGGCATTATTATGGGAGTCTTTTCATTAAAAGCCAAAAGGACAGAATCTCTCTCCATCACCACCCCAAAGCCCTGCTTCCCCTAAAGAAAGAAAGCCCAAGACCCCAGGCAAGTCAATTAAGCATTGTATGGACCTGTCAGAAAGGGACTCTCTGGCCACAGTGAGGCCAAAAGAGGGGAATGAATCCCAGCAAGTCTCTTGAGCAGATAATAAATAGCCTTTATCTGGGAGGTGTGGCTGTGTGTGTTTTTTGAGGAGGTGTGATGTCAACCTCCCAGACTTGCCTTCTTTGTTGGGCGGACATTCACTTTAATTAAAAACCTCCAAGGGAATGTTAATTGGCCTGGAGGGGGGGTAAGGAAATCATTACTTCATCTTTTCTCTCCATCCAAGCCCATGCACACACATGCACAGATACACATGCTTGCTTTTACAGCAGAGAAAAGCAGTGACAGCTCCTTCTCTGGCCAGGCCTCCTCTCCCCTCTGTGCCTGTTTGTGTGTCACAGTTTGGCAAAGGAACCTCAAATAAATGTGATGCTTTGTTTCCTTCTTCCCGAGGAGAGGCTTGGGGAAGATCTGCCAGCTCCTTCCAAGGACCCACCCGAGAGCCCCAAGCTCTGCAGTGCAGGGCAGCAGCCAGGCCAAAAACGAGTCCCCCCAGTGGGCTGTGGCTTTATAATCAAGTGGAGGGGGACTCACTTGGCTAACGAGCATCCTTTGGCTTTGTTCCTTTGAACATTGTTTTCCATTAGCTTGTTTTTTTGAATTAGGTCATTTTATCCCGTGTTTCAGAGGGAAGCAGCAAGAGAGCTTGTAGAGAGGCACCAGAGGGTTCTCTAGTCCAGAAACCCTTTGCTTGGTTTTCATTCTTCTTTCAGTAATTCCAACATGAGTGAAAACAACCTTTGCTTATATGCTGAATCTATACGTTATTACAGTGTAAATTAGCATCCCATCATCATCTATTTTTTTCTTCCCTGTTGTCACTCAGAGCAGTAAGGGCAGGTTCTCAGGAGTATCCTGTTGGAAGCAGTGATGGTTGAAGGTCCTGCTCTGGGAAGTCTAATGTGAAGCATGGTTTCAAAGTCCTAAGCTTTTTTCTTCCTAAATTGTGATCATCCTTGTGACTATAGCTTTTCCTAAAGCTGTGTAGTTTCAAAATACTGTGATTTTTTTTTTCCTTCTGTGTCTTCTACATTATATGTTGTGACAGTTTATAGGAACAAACTCCAAAATACAGATAATAGCTGAAATGAAAAAACTCCATGCCTCCCAACCTCATTATCATCTCCCTCCAACAGATGATGTGTTTCTTTTCTTCCCTTCCCTTCAACTACTGCTGGTAATAGTTTTAATGTTATTAGCACGCTCGGTATAGAGGAATTTGGGGAAGGGGGTTTAAGCAGTAACAAAAATGAGTCTTTTCTGCAAGGGCTGGGATCTAGAAGGGTAGGAGAGGGGGAAACCCCCAAGCCATCCCTTCTGGCTGCCAAGTGTTAGCAACACCTTGCTAGATAGGCTTCTGCTCTGAACCACCATGCAGGGGAGTCTTCTCCTTTGACTACTTGGGAATCCTGTTCTCCCAACACAGGCAATTAGGATAAATGTCAAAATTTGGATGCTGTGCATGCCCTAAACCAGGAGTATCTGTGTACCAAATGCTGAGCATTACATGCAGGTCTCTGCAAAGCCCAGGAGAAACATGGAGCCTGGTTGTTTCCCCAGAATTCTGTTTAAAAGGAGAGAAAACATGCCAGGCTGGTGGGGGAGGTAACACAGCTGCTCTGTATGGCATTCTGGAATGTCTTTTAAAAGTGACCTTTTCAAAGGATGTTCTTGTACTCCAGGCTTGTACCCATTTTTGCTCCTAGGTATTCAGGCATGAGTGTGATCCTACTTGATAATTGAAAGAGTAGAGCTATTGAATTGCTAACAAGGACATCCCTTCTGAAAAATGCTCGTTAACTCTTGGAATTTTAAACAAAATATTGGAGCTCTTAAGCAGCCTAAATTGAAAGGTCTTCTCAGTTGCACAGCTTTTATTCTCTTGATTCTCATGCTGTCATAATTTTTGGCCTTTCAGAGTAGGCAAGACATAAATTTGTCTTATATATAAAGAAAACTTAGTAAATAAAAAAAAAGAAACTCAGAAATCCCCATCATTTAAGCTTTGTTTATGCATCCTACCAAGAACAAGCCCCATGTGGTTTCTTTGCAACTTCTCAAAGTAAAAAAGAGAGCACCAAGATTCCTTCATGCTTAGTGGTATTGACTGATCTTATAAAAGGAGATGCATGGAAGGCTAAAAGTCTTGTCAGTCTCTACAAGAGCTGCAGGTTTGAGCCCCCAGCAGTGTAACAAATTGCTCTGACCCCATCCTTAGCCAATTACTGCTGGATGCTCTTTGCATTGCTGCCAAATCTCGTGTGCCACGTTTTATCCCAACCCAAAGAAATTTCACTTATAGTTTAGTTACTGTTAGCACCTGATATAAATTATCAAACAAGGAGGAAAGGTTAATGTACAGTTAATTTTTTGCAAAACCCTGGAAATTAAGCAGCCCCATGTCTATGGCTGGTATTAGTCTGACAAATATATTTTGCCTCACCCAGATTTTTAGTGACTTCTCCTTTAATGCCTGTATAAACTCCAATAAGCAGTGCATTTTTAATGCCTCTTAGATAGATGGGCAAACTCTTAACATCTTAAAATGCCATGTAACCTGTTTGCAGTAGAATTTTAAATTTGTTCCATTGGTATGTGGTGGATTTTACCCTAATCTGGGCATAATAAATATTAAGATTCTGTAAGAAAATTCTGACAAAATGAAGGACTCCTGTAAGTCAGCTTAACAACAATTAAATGAGTAACAGTTTTAAACTGAAAGAGGGAAGACTTAGACTACACAAAAGGAAGAAATTCTTCACTGTGAGAGTGGTGAGGCACTGGAACAGGTTGTCCAGAGAGGTTATGGATTTTTCCCTCTATGGAAATGCTCAAGGACAGGCTGGATGGGGCTTTGAGAACCTGCTCTAGTGGGAGGTGTCCCTGCCCATGGCTGGGGGGTTGGAACTAGATGATCTTGTAAGGTCCCTTCCAACCCAAACCATTCTAGGAGGTTTTAAAGTATAAGATATATCAGGTCTGTATCAATGTAATTTTGAAAACTAATTAACACCACAGATTACTATTTGTGTTGTAGAACTGTCTTAGAGTTTGCTGGGTTTCTTCTTTATTGGTCTATAAGGTCAACATAAGCCTTTCTTTCCACCAACTTGCAAATCAAATACCTTCAGTCAATCACCAAATGGTGTCTGCTGATACACAGTTAATGAAATGCATGAGGGTGCCAGCCTCTTACCCAATAAAAACCTGAGATTAACTCCTAGCTTGTAAATGAAACTGGCTGGAATGATTGTTCTTTCCCGGGAGCATGGCAAAGCCACACTGGGTTTGGGACAGGCAGCCTCATCCAAGCAAGGGATGTCTAGGAGGAGGGAAGCAGTGGGTCTGGGATGAGAAAAGCAGGGAAGATTTGATGCTTGCTTGGAGATAATTGACAGATGCTGCATGAGGAAGATTTGCAGGCAGCCTAATGAGCGATGTCTTGCTGTCAGGAGAGCTCATCCTTCATCTCGAGGCAAGTCAGCCCACTTCCATTATTGAAAAGAAAAAGGGAGCTGGCTTAGTGGTCTGTAAGAGCTGGTTTGCTCTTATGGACGAGCTGTTGAGTGTTCACGTGGCAGGACAAAATAAAACACTCTGTAAAATGAATCTCTCAGCCTATGGTGTGTGTCAGGGTGAGTGAGGAGGGAGTTTGCAAAGTGCAGGAGGTTTGCCTGGAAGCCAGGGTGGAAATGGGCAGGAATGAGGCTAGGTGGTAGTTAGGCAATTTGTCATCTATTTATGCTTTCAGAAGTATATTTTTGTAAAATACAGGACTTAACAGAAGATGATCCTAATGACTCAAATCTGCCATTTTCTCCTTTCCATTCCTTTTAGGAGAGCCCATCAAACACCAATAATTCTAATCTTTTACAAGTACCTAATGGCTCCCGGCCAAGAAAGGTTTTAAGAAATAAATAGGAGCTCTTAATGCAGTGAATTCCAGTTTTGCCTAATCTGTGCAAATTGATGAATTAAATCCCTTTGCATCTCAAACCCACTTTGGTGATTTGCATGGTGATTATTTCAGTTTTCATAAATTTTCCCCAGTCATTTGCTGTCATTTCTTGAGAACAGACATCTAATCTCTGCAGAAATGTGTGTGTGTGATAGCTACGTAGTGTTTAAAACTTGTCCATACATATTCAGCTACTGCATGGTCCTGGATAATGTATGTAGATGCACGCAGGACACCAGATATCTCAGCTGGCCCAGATGAATGCTCCTGCAATATCTGTATACACCTCCTCTTCAAAGAGCAGAAGCATATTTTGAGATACAATGAATGTGATTCAACAAGCAGCAATTAGATTTGGCTGCCCTACATTTTAAAGAAACCTAAGTGGAGGCTGGTTTTTATATATGAGTCTTGTATTGTGTACACTTACCTGTAAAATATATTTTAGTATACCTGTGTTTTGTATGTAAGATCAAATATTACAGTTCAGCTGCTGGCATGGAGCACATTGAAGCAATAGCTCAACAGATAAGCCAGGAAAGATTTTCCTGGTTTCTGTTTGTGTTCTCTGGTGTGGTTTAGTGAAGTTTAAACCTCAGACATTAATTACTAAAATGCAGGTAGCTTCTCCTGCCTTCTGGGGCCTTCATGTAGAAGGTTTGTCTAAGTCTGTCTTTCTCCTGTGGCTTCTCTCAGTATGACATGAGCTGGAGAATATTCCTTTAGCTTAGAGCTTGGGTTTTAGTCAGTTTGGCACAGGCTAGCACAAAGGGAAGGTATTTTGGAATATGCTGGCTGTGGTTATTGTGGTTTCAGGACTTGTAATCACTCATTTGTATTATAAGAAAAATTTGACTTGTCTGACACAAACTCTCTCTGCTTTAAAAATAGCAGCCATGAGTAGCAGCTTTGGAATTATTGTTATGGTATCTTTAGCCTTCATGCTTGGCTTTTCCATTTTCATTCTCATCTGCTGTTTTCATGGTTATCTGCAATGACTCTTGTTTATAGAAGCAGTGTATGAATGTTTTGCAGATAAATGGTTATAGATACAAATACAGCTAGAGAGGTGCATCAGGTATGTATTTGTGTCTATGTGTATATGCACTTTACATGTTCAAAGTCCTTTAGTCCCAGTTTTACAGCAAGCAGGGCAGTCTGAGAAGCTAATTGCAAGGATGAATGAAAAGTTATTGTCCTAACAGGATTGTCATCAAGCTTCTGCTCCCTCTGCTTTCCTCAGACTTGCAGAAGATCAACCTAGAAAGGACAAGAGGGCATCTACTCCATCCTGCTGCCCCTAGGCAAGATCAATTCAGACTAAATGGCTCCTGACAGATATTTATCCAACTTCTTAAAACTTCTAAGGATGGATATTCCTGAGGTCTTGTGGTTGGTCACTTTGGCTGCTAGCTGGGTGTTTGCCCACAACAGACTCTCCTGTCACTGGGTGTTGCTTTGCCTTGCACAAGATTTCAAAGCAAACCCCAGAAGTGTGGAGCAAAGTGGGAGCATGGGTTGGGTGGATGTCTGTGTTTTAGTAGGTAGCCCTGGAGGTTTAATAGACTCTTTCTGTGTTGAGATGGACCCTGATACTCCATGTTGTAATACTTGAGTCTGTCTACTTAACAGAGTCTCTTGGGTATGTGTTTAACAATTCTGAACCTGGGGGTTTTTTTAATCTAAGAAAGGGATGTAATAGTATAGCAGGTTGATAGAGGAGTTTGCCAGAAGTTCTGCATCTTCTTGGTGAATTTTATAATGTTATTGTCTCATGAGTTTGGTTGGACTCAGGATCAGCTTTTACATCTCTTCCCTACTGTGCTGTCTCACTGCTCCTCCAGGACCCTTGGCTCTAGTGGATGTTTAGAGATATCTGACATTCACCCCCTCAGCTCCCAGCTCTCCAGTTACCCAGGCAGGGCAATGGGATATTTCACTGACTCATTCCTTTCTTAATATATAGAATGAGGCAAAAAATATTGCAATTCCATGAGGTTGGAAGATGTGAGGATCCAATTAGAGCATGGTTTGGAAATCTGATTATTGGTGGCTTTGCTGGCTACAGTTCCTTTGCTGTCCCCTGCCTCCTGCAGCTGCTGCTCAACTGGATGAGGGAAGCAGTCAGGGCTCGTTTCTTTGCTGGGTTATTTTTAACCTGGCTCAGTTGCTTGGTCAAGCCCAGCATTCAGCCCCACGAAGCAGTTGTTCTAGGCACTTTGGGGGTGGAAAAGAACCATGCAGGGCAAGGAGAGGGATAGTGGGAGCTGCTTCACTTGGCCTTGCTGCCAAAAGGAGCGTAGATCATTCTTCCACCTAAATGCAGCAGAGTTGAGAGGTGCTGCCTTGGAAAGGCTGGTGCACGGGCTCCCTTCTTCACCATTTACACTCATTATGGAGAGAAGAAGAATCGTTTTCCCTGCAGTCCCCGAGCAGAGCGTTCCCTCTTTGGCATGAAGAAGCCCTTTGAAGAACATTAGCTGAGCTATCACAATGATCAGGATGCATGTAGGTCAAAGTGGTCATTAATTCACATGTCCTCATTCCTTTGCATCTCTCCTGCCTCACCAGGTTGTGTGAGGGTTTGTTTTTTAATACAGGTGTCTGTTGCCTAGGGACTGGATTAGGAGCGCTCTAGTTTATGTCCAGCACTGATCAGTCTCTAGGTAGAATCATCTATCAAGGCTGGACGTGAGGCTGTGACCTTGGAAGGAGAGCCTGGCTGTTCATCATCTTTCCCCTGAGCTGAGTCTCCCTCCCCATGGGTGTAATCCTAGAGTTTACGTATTTTCCATAGGAGAGATTCCAGTTGGCCTTTGAAGTTACCTCGAAAATATTTATAGAGGACAAGTCAACCCTTTTATACAGTAAGTGTTGCATGTACTGGGAATCAAAGTGTAAATTATATCTTTGTAAGTGCATGCAACCACTCCTTAGTGTCAGGGCTGCTCTTAAAATACATACAGCTTTTTATTAACCTTATGAAGGAGTTAAATGTCAACGTAGAGTAAGATCTTCTTAAGCCTTACATATGAGGAGGCTTTTTCCACCTATGTTGTCCTTGCCAATGTTTATAATACCACAGTGTCCAGCAATTATAGTGGAAGATTGGAGTCTGCCTGTAATTAATTTGCAGTGCTGAGTACTGTTACACCAGTCATTAGAGATACCCTGAATATTACAGAGGAGGAGAATATTACATACAGGGGCGTTTGGAACTGGATTTCTCAATTTGCAAGAAAGAAAAGCAAGTTAATGATACCTTCCCACTGCAAATCTTTGCAATATTTTAAAGCTCACCCTTTCCCACAGTTGCTATTCAACAGTCCAAGACAAAGAGGAAAGAGGTTACAAAAATGTGACTTTTCCAGTGTTGGAAAAGGATGTTACATCTCTGTATATGGTGTTATGCAGCATATTTCCAGGAAAGCATGAAGCTTGTGGGCTAAATATGAGGAGTATTATATTTTTGACAGGCAGCTATGTGAAGCTGGCTCTTGAGATGGGTTTTTTCTTGGACAACCTGAATTTCCACCTCTATCTTGGTTTTGGTGATGAAAGCTGTACCCCTAAATGGTGATTTGACAGGGTACAAGTTAGGGGTGAACAAACCAGCAAAGCAGCAGTAGCCTCAGAGCCTGAGCTGGAAATCAGGCCATTTGAATGCAAGCCCATGTGCCTGGAGAGCTGCAAGAGGAGTTTTGTGCAGGATAAATGCATTTTACAACTTGTAAGGAACAGTCTCTCCCACTTCCTCTAATGATGATTACCCAGGTTCATAATTAGCCTAGTGCAGCTTTTAACTCGATGGTGGGGTGGATTTTTTTGTGGTGGGGAGAGTGCTCTGTCCTTCTGTCAGGGCGAGCTGTTGCTTAGTTTCATTTGAGAGATTTCCCCAGTTTAGCTGCTTAAAAGCATCGCTTGAGGAGGCTGCAAGATTTCACAAAGCCATTTGTCTGGTGTTCCTCAAACAGCTTGCTTCCTGTTGATGTAAACCCACATAAAAATGCCAGAGTTGTCATAAACTATGTCCACTCGTGCACTGCTGAGCTGCTTAAGATTTGCCTAAAAGTCCCTGGGACTCTGCACCAAGTACATATTTTTTTTTCTTCCTCTTTTTATTATTTTGTACAGCAAAGAGCAAGGCCAGACTGAAGGTCAGTTTATTTCTTCCTGCAGAAAGGTGCTGTCGTTTTTCTGTTGGCCAGTGTTTAGTTAGGGGATAAACAGACACGAGAACCACTTTGCCACAGAATGCTGTGGAGCTGACCCAAAGGCATTGAGATCCTGCAGACCTGGCAAGCAGGGACTGGAGCAGACATCATGTTTGTCCTGCTGGTGTTTCCTTAGGGCATAAACATGGCAAGTCATAAACTTGCCACAGAAGTCCATCCATGAATGCCTCATGCTGGAAAATACAGAAGTGACCCATAGGAGTGTAGATCAAGTCTGTTCCCAACTTCTTGGGCAAAATGGTTCTGTAAGGCTGGCAAGAGAACCAACAGCTCAGCCATTTGTGTTGCTGAGCTGGAGATGGTCCCAAAGGTGGGTGAGGAGTGATGCTCCTTGTGTAAAAGTTTATCTCCACCCTTAAGAGTTTGCTTTGAACTTCACAGATAGTGATGCAAGGGAGAAAGAGAATAAAAGTATAAAGGTATTAAAAGAGTATAGTAATAGGTCTCCCAACCAATCTTTCCCTAGAGGTGATGAACAAGGTGAAACACCAACAGTAAATATCCAGGTGAATGAATAGACCCTGCTGGTAGATCTTCAGGCACTAGAATTGTGTAGCTTGAATATACACAGGAGATGTGAAGCAAAAGTCACCCATAAAATAAGAAGCAAAATAACCCACACTAATGGAGAGCTTAGAGGTTGAGCCTGTGTCATCTCATTTGGGGCCTCAGACAGAAGTTTCTTTGACATCAGAAGAGATCTCACTGTGCTGTGTGTTAAGGGGAGAAGTTCTCCAAGCTAGGGACCACCTTCCCTGTGTGTTTGCCTCGTGTGTCTCAGCTGAAGCACCTGGGCAGTGGAGAAGACATGTTAGAACTTACCAAGGAGCAAAATGTTCCAAAAGGAGGTGGTTTCACCACCGTGTTCTCTTTTTCCTGGGGGAAAAAATATCTTGCGGTGGTGGAAGGTAAAAATAGCCACCAGTCACAGACCTGGCAAGCATCTACTTATGTAGTAAGCACTCTACAGTGAGACTAAATAATGAAGCCATTTAATGCTCCTTTCTGGGTAACAGTTTAATACGAGGAAGCCCTGCCAATGATGCAGTCCAAGGAAGGCCAGAGCAAAGTCCCAAATGTTTTCTATGAATGTTGCTTAGTGGGGCAGGGCCACTAAGTTAGGGAGTTCTCAGCTTCTCTTCAGCTCCTTCTGTGAAAGCAATCATGAAGGGAAGGGAGAAGGAAAACAGGGTAGGTTTGGACATGAAAGACAGAAAACCAGTGAAGGGGTGAGTTCTGAAGAAGGTGGAGAACAGCCACACGAGGTCGAGCCAAATCCACCTTTGTGTTGTGGAGAGGTGGCCAGGAATGTGTCAGGCATGTAGGATACCTGCCCCTAACACCCTCCCAGCCTCCAAGAGTAATCTTATTCCTTTTTTTTGTTCCTTCCCTTGTGTGCTCAGAAAAAAAAAAAAGAAGACTTTTTGTAGATTCTTGTGCAGTCTTACTTATTTACAAAGAAATATTGGAACCATATCAATTTTTTATGGAAACAAGACAGGAAGGCTTTGAATTTTGCATACTGTTTGGGCTAAAAGGGCAGGGATATGATGCATTTTAATACATGCTTTTTGAGTTTCTTCTAACGAAAAATATCAAGTAAGCAAGTTAAAAGAGTGCCAGGGCTACTTCTGAAGCTTGCAAAATAGATAAAAGCCAAGAATTTAAAGCATTTCATTAAAAATGAACCCAGAAGTTTTTTGAAGCTCAAGATTTTGTTCTGCAAGCTCAGCAATATTCATTAACCTCCCACTGAAGCTTGCTGAACAGCTGGATCCAATTTCTGAAAAGATAATCATAAAGAAATTAGATTAATAGTCTTCAAGTGGAGTTGTGGCAAGCTCTTTTCTATGTAGCATGTTGTGAGCTGTTTTCCATGTGAAGATGGTTGCTGCAGTCCCAGGAGGAATGAGGCCATATCTCAATGATACAGAGATCAGTTCTCCTGGACTGTGAACACGGCAAGGCACAGATAAGCAAGATTGCTGCTGGCTCCCTTTTCTCCTCCTCTCCTATCTCCCTGTTCTGAACACATCACCCCCATGACATATATGCATATTTGCTGCGAGGAAATCGCTGCTCTCTCAGTATCAGAGGCAGCACGTTCCTGACATACCAATCAGTGCAGAAAGGCTCCTGCTGGCCCAAGTGCAGATTAAGTGCCTCTGTGTGGTGCTTTAGTGCAATACAGAGAGGTAGATGTAAAGGATGACCTGTCCCTCCAAAGGCACAGCCATGAATAAAGGAACATCCAGTGCTGGCTTCACTCTCACTGGATTAACCGATAAAACTCCACTGGGTTGAGCAGTGGCTGAAGTGGGCCAGGGCAGAGCACTTCTGAATCCCTCCTTAGCTGTCCTGTCCCCACTCTTATTTTTCACTGGCTCAAGCAAGTCCCACAAGATGAGCTGTGAATTTTCTCAGGTTCTTAAGCCAGTGGCAGCCACCTCAGTGGAAACCCAAAAGCCTCTCTTGCCCTGGCTCCCACAGCTCCTCCTTCCAACAAAGAGCTCCTCCAGGGATGTGTTCCCCTCCACAGACAATGATCCTGCTTCTCTTCACATCCCTGTGCTCCATCTAAACCAGGGTAAGTCAGGAGTGCCTCCTGCTCTCAGTCTTTCCCTGGCAGTCTCCAAGTGCTGCATCCCCCATGAAAAGTGTCCTGGTTTAACTTGCATGTGGTGACTACACTCAAATGAAGCAAATACTCTTCTAAATGCAGATGCAGGGCCCATATCAGTGATTTCCCCACTGTTCTGTTTTAGTAGCTTTCTCTCAGGTATGGGATAAGCCAACAAAATTGTAGGTGTAAGGCATGAATTAAAGCATGTCCATTTTTGCACAGGGGAGCATTTTCATGGTGTGTGGACCAGCACATCCTTCAGCAATCTGGGTGCTCTCTGCTTTGCTTCTTAGCTTGCTCATTCTCCAGCCTGTAAGTTTATTCCCATTCACACAAATAGATGCAGAATAACCTGGAAAAACCAAGGGCTTTGATTTTCCCGGCTAGGTGACCAGAAACAGCTTGCAGTGTGGTTCACAGTCCAGCATCACCAGCTTTCACTCATCTTTCTCCATTGTACAAGTAGTGAAATGATGTGCTAGTTCTTACCCACCTACATTCACTGGGCAAATATATATCCTTATATAACCATACAGGTTTTAAGGGTAAACTGCTGCATATTCCACCTTTAGCTGACATCCTGCTGATGTCTTGGCTGCCAGATGCTCCCAGGTCTTAGCTAAATGACAGCTGTAGGTGTGTGCTGAGTTTGATACTGAACCCCCCAGAGCTGCCTCTTCCACACCAGCCAGTGTAGGTGTTTGAAATGCCAGCTCTGGCACTGCCCACCACCCTGCACACACACACAGGCATGTTCTCTCAGTGCAGTGGTCCATTCTTGGACAGCAGATGCCTTAAGCACATGCCTGAAGCTAAATATCTGCTGAAAGGCTTCCTACCCTGAGTAGGAATGGGTCTAGGGTCAGCTCGAGTGTTTCTTTGAATCAGAGTGGAGAGCATTCACTTTTTAGTGTGTCCCCCCCTGGTCCCATGCCAGAAGACCCCTCATTTTGGGGGAAACGTGGCAGCAGAATAGGCCATGAGTGACTTTTGGCAGTGCTGGAAGCCAGCCAGATCTCCAAGTCTTAGTCCTTTTCTTAGCAGCCTGAAAGGAGTATCTGAATAAAGTGACAGAGGCAGGAAACAAGGCAGAAGGGTTGTTTGTTTTCCTTTTTTACTCAAACTTTGAGTACACACTTAAAACGTGACACTCTTGTCTGGTATTTTCAATTTAGACAGAACGTGGTTGTTTCTTGGGTTGAAAAATTGAATTCCAGAAAGAAATAATGCTTCTGGCAAAGCAGACTGCATTCCAGGGCATGATTTCATCTGGTAACTAGTCCAAGAGAGTCAATATTGGCTAATATGACCATGACTGCATGTATTTCTCATTAATTTTTATCAAAACTTGCCAGAAAATTCATGGTTTTGTGCCAGCAGATCACTCTTCCTTTCCATATATTTTGTAGTGTCATTGTTCACTAACCCCAGAAGTCTCTCTAAGGAGAAGAAGCAGCTATAATGCAATGTGCTCATCTCCTCTCATTGCCCACTGCAGAGTTAGAGAAAGAGGTGGAGAGAAGTTCCTTAGCAAACAAATGCAAAGTTCTTCAGGAAAGTCATTTTGTGAGTCCCTTGCAAGACCAATATCTTCTGCTCCATGAGAAAACATGATTCTAAATGAGGTCCTGAAGTGCAGCTTTGACTATCTTTCTGCTTTCTTGTTCTGCTTGCTCTCAGGTCTGATCTAATTTTTATATATGTTGGCCCAAACTCCTTCAAAATGCCTTTTGAGAATCCTCAGGACACTCTCACTGTCCTGTTGTGATGTGTGTTGGCTGCTTCTGCTGCCCTGCATTCCCCAGCAGTGGGCTCTAAACAGAGAGATTTTGGGGCTTGCTTGTCTCACAATACATGGAAGAATGGAAACTCTCAGTGCCTCTTCTGCCTGCAAGAGTCCTGGATTTGAAACAGGACATGCATAATATGGCCAGAATTTGTCAGAGGTGGACAAATGGAAGAATCCAGTTGCACATCCCAGAACAATCCATGAAAAAATATCCCAAGTTGTGGATTCTCCTGGTGGTGAAGTGCATTTCAGCATCTCATCAAGCAGCTAAATAATTTCTGCATCCTCTGTCCTTATAAATGACTTGATGGTCCTGGAGGTCTTTTCCAACCTAAATGATTCCATGATTTTCTGTCTTGACGTTTCCACTTTGCAACAGAAGACAAAGTTACATCAAATGAAGTGATGGTTTGGATTTATTTGGCACCTGGGTGGAGCAGAGACTTTACAAGACACGTAGACCTAGTCCAGCTTCCAGCTGCTCCCAGCCTAACAAGATGCACGAGATGTGGCAGGTTCTGCTGGTCAGAGATGGGCTGCAGGGATGCTCCAGGTGGGAAAAGAGACATAGCTGGAGAGCAGCTCAGTGCTGTCAGGGATTCCTGTCTGCCAGAAATGAATCCCTTGATGATGGCTCATTGCAACTGTCTGCAGCAGCCTGAGCCTGCAGGTGGGAAAAATAGAAGTAGGTGAAAGCCAAGCTCTTTTTCCCTCATTCAGATGGGATGCAGAGTGTGGTTTGGCCAGACTTTGTGATGATGCTGAACCCAGAGCAGAGCACTACGTGGCTCTCAAACCCCTGTTGGGTTTTCTTTTCAAAATAAAATTTCTTATTCTGCTCCACGTGGGCAAAGCCACATCAATCACACCCTGCTGGCTCCAGCCCCAAATTCCTGTCAGTGCTTTATTGGGCTTTTTGTTGTTTCTATTTTGATTTTGTAAGGAAAATAGAGCATCCCCAACTCATTTATTTTAGCTTTCCTTGAAGCTGTGTTGTATGGTGGTGGTAGCTGTTGTCAGAGTCCTTATCTCAAAGGTCAGACATTGTGATAGGTTAGGTTTGTGCTTTGACCTTTGCTGCAATAATGGTCCCTTTGGACTGAAATCTCCAGATTGCCTTAAAAACTGTGTCTTTGTTTCTATTTCTCAAAATACAAGAGGTTTGTGGGATCAGGTTTGCTACTTGTAGATTGGTTCAATGTCTATTTAGCTCCTATAATGATGGCTTCTACTGAAATACCAAAATTAGATGAGATCTCAAGTGATCAGTTCATCACCTCTCAGGAGAGTGCCAAAGTGTATGTGAAAGACCTGCTGAAATCAGTGAACTCAAACTTGAGCATCAGCCCTGTTGTCTCTCTATTCCTGGTTGTACTTTTGGTTTTTTCCATTTATTTGCCGTCATTCTGAAGCTAATTTGGAAGATAATGATTAAATATTGCCAGAAAGCAAACAGAAGAGGAGGACAGGCCTCCCTAATTGTGTTTTGATGGGTTTTGACATCAACAATTCTTTTGAAGGAAAGAGAAAAAAGAAACAAAAAATAAAATTTAAGTTCAATCAAGAATTTCTGTTTTTCGGCTAAGAAAAATCAGGTTGCAGAGATGTTAGTGCTGTAGAAGCAGAGCTTGCCTCCCAAGCAGGAGTTTCCATGTGCTCAGCTTCCACCTAAAAGGAGTTTTGCAGAAATTTGCACTTTCTAAAGTGTTTTCTTTGTAAGTGATGCAGCACTTCAGCTTTCACAGGAGCTCAATGCTTTGCACCATCTCAGTGAGTTTGGGGATGCAGCACTAAGATTTGCTGAGTACAGGGGTCTGTGTAAAGGCAGGAGGATGGCAGCTCTGTGCCTGGGTCTGGCATCACAAGGTAAATAACTTTGCAAATGGAATAGCACATCCCTGCCTGGAAAACCCTGCTCTGTTTGCTCTTGAGGGAAGCTACAGCAAAGTATCTCCACCACGGAAGGCTTTCTATGGAGTTAATTCTCTTAATAGCATTTAAGATTGGTTTCAAAGATATTTTCTAAATATCAAACCCAAACTGTAACACTAAGATCCCTAATTGATGACAGGAGTATCAGTTTGTGTTGTCTTCCATGCTTTGAAAGCATTCCCCCCAAGTTTAACAATGACTTTACACAGAAAAAAACTAAAGCCCATAGCAGGTCTAACACCCAAAGCAGGATTAATTTTTAAATCCCACTTTTGGGGGCTTCTTGTTGTTTCTTTTTTAATTTTGAAAGGAAAACAGAGCATTTACCTACCAAACCTGAGGACTGAGGTTGTAGCCCTGCCCTGTAATGGAAGAAATCTTTTGTTCATGAGGCACAACAAGAAACAGAAACGGTTCAATCCCAAATCTTTGTGGGGAGTAGTTTGTTCTCCCTCCTGCTGCCCCGCTGGAGTTGATGGTCCAATTTAGGTGGCTTTAGGAAAGGATTCAAACCCACAACCTCTCCTCTTCCCATATCAGTGGATATCTCTGAGCTCCATACAGGGAAACCTTACAGAAGCCTCTGAGTCAGCCACAGGGACCTCTTGATAGATGCCACCACAAAGCAGGTTCTTCTCATCCCCCTCCAGCATGCCTAAGGGCTCTCAGCACACATTTCTTTCCTGTAGCTCTTAAGGATATTTTCTTTCTTGGGTTTGGCAGGTAAATGAGAGCACAAGCTCCCAATTTTTCTTTTTATGAATTACATTAAAATATCTAGATTTGCAAATGGCTAATAAGACCTGAAATCTCTTGGGAAACCGAGGGCTTTTCCCTAGGATTAGCCCCACATGAAAAGGCCATTACTGTTTATTTCCTAAGTATATTCTAGATATCCTTTTAAAGTTTGATTGAGATTTAAGTGCACAAGTTATTTTTGAAGGGCCTTTCTGTTTAGTTGTCAAGAGAGTGAGTTGAAAGGAATGAGTGACCAAATTGGAGCAGAACTGAAGACTTGTGGGATTTCCCACAAGTGGGATCTGAAAGAAATCTGAACTCCCCCTCACCTGGTACTTGTGGGATGTGGTTTTGGAAGGGATTCACAAAATGATATATGTACAGACAGCACAGCTCCTGGCACCTCTGCATGGCAAACAACATTTTAGAGTCAAGCATCATTTCAAAGAAAACACAGATTTTGCTAATAAGCTGTGAGTAGTTTTCTGAACACCAGTAACTACAATCACACCCTATTTCCCCCATGTCTACATCAAGGCACCCCAATCCTGCCAGTCAAAAGCAATAAGAATATTTTGCACATTAATTTGCTAGTGAAACAAATCACGTGAATGAAGTTATTCAACCACAGGGCTGTTTACAGAGCATCACGAGTACATTTGAGCTTCCAAGTGTCCACAAATTGATGTGCAGAAATCATTCAAGTGGTTTGAGTTTGTCCCATGAATGGATTCACACAGATTTAAGAGTCCACCACCTGAAAAACTGGGTTAATACATAACATAACACAATTTCTTCGTAATTTTGCAGTTCCTTAAGAACAATGGCATGAAGTGCAGATGCTCCTCTCTCAAGTCATTGCTTTGCTCTGATTAAGGAAGAACTTTAAAGCCATGTCCTATGTGACTGCCATGGAACATAGCGACAGCTCTGTCACTCAATGGAAAACTTCCTTCTGAAGTTTGAACGTCTTTGTTTTTTGTTTTTTGGAGGTTGCTTTGTTGCTGCTGCTGTTTTTTAATGGCAGCCTTTTCATTTCTTTTATGCTTATGAATTTTTACATCCCTGGTGCTTTGCCAACAACCCCAGCAGCCTGTGAGGAGCTGCTTCAGCAATATGATGTGTAGCTTTCTCCTTGTTGGATGCAAACACACACTTCAGTGCCTTGGTGGTGAAGGGATATTCCAGGAAAAGGGGCTGGGGCAGACTTAGGGTAAATGAGCAGCCACTTTCTCTTGCTTTACTCTCCTGCTCAGATCTTAAGAACAATTTGCCATTTGTAAGATTCCCCAAATTACTGCCCTTGAATAGACAACCCTCTCACTTGTTCAGCTGGCGTGCCAGGGCACATCTAAGTGCTTTTCTCCTGCAGGCACATTCTTGAGTGTTCTCCTCTCCCTGCCCAAAGCTAACAGCCAGGAGACCATCCCACTGGAACTTCCAAGACCATCTTTCATGCTTCTGGCTCCAGCCCTGAGTGAGATGTCTCATGGAGCAATCCAGCCTTTGTGAGCTGGCACACAGAAGCTTGGGAAGTAGTTCAGTTCTGCTTGCATGCATCTAGAGACTGCAGAGCTGTATTAACAGCCAGATGTAGGGACTTTAAAGAAAGGCATTCTGCAGATTGATCACAGCAATGCTATTACCATCAGCGGTGTGTAAAGTGTCAACTGCAGCTGTCTTGAATTATTCATTATTTCATAAATACAGTGAGGTTTCCAAGGGCAAGGTTTTTAAGATCCATTTGAAAAGTAAAATGAAAGCCCCTGTAATTAAAAATCATTATTAAACTTCATTTATTTAACTTCATTTCAACTTTTCCCTATGTGATTATTATTAAAGTTATTATATTTATTGATTTTTCTACTCCCTTCCCTTTCTCTGCCAGCTAATGAGAAAAAAGTGGTTTTGAATTAAGCAAATAATCTGGCTCTCCCTAGACAATTGTTCTGTGCTCTCATGTTGACCCCTGGAAAGAGATTTACTGGGTGATGCTCTTGTTTTTGCTGATAGGACACTGTGCCCATCAGCACAGGGTAAAAGGAAATAAATTTAAAGGAAATCTGAGTTTTGATGTGCTTGCAACTTAGACCCTTAAAACTGTCTTTAGGTTTGGAATGAGTGGAATCTGCCCAGCAGGGAGTGAAGTGCAGCAGACAGAGAGCAGCACTTTCTGGTTTAAGAGCAAGCACTGGAGACAGAGCGTGTCCAATTCCATGCAAACAATGTTATCTTCAGCTCATCTCTAGTAACAGAACATGCTTCCATCACTACTGTGCCATTTAAGAGAAAAAAAAGTCTAAAAGTCCCTTTGATACCCCAGCCATCCCTATGGTCATGCTGCAGTTCTCTTGAGATCAAGGCTGCCCTATAAATACCTGCCTGGTGTGGCAGGACCGGGCAAAGGCAAATGCTTAAGATAGCCTGGACTGAACCCCATCATGGCAAGGGTCACCCATCTCCCATATCTCAGCTTGTAGGGGGGCAGCAAGGACCTTGAGGCCTTGAGCAACCTGCTCTAGTGGGAGGTGCTCCAGCCATGGCAGGGGAGTTGGAACTAGATCATCTTTGAGGTCCCTTCCAACCCAAACCATTCTATGGTTCTATGACACTGTGAGAGCAGCATGGCTGTCCAAGGGCTCCCAGCTCCCCAGCCTCCTCTGGCTTCTTCACAAGGGTAGCAGTGGCCAAAGGGAGCTCTATGTGGTGGTCACAGAGGCAAGTCTCACCTCCCACCATGTCTTATCGCTCCTTCCTGAGCTCCTCACCACAGCCCAACTGCCCCTTCTCTGCTTAGCACGTGGCTTCAGCCCCAGGAGCCTGAACCTGCCAGGAGCCAGGGCTGGGGTGAGGAGCTTTCCTGACAGCACTGTGGCTGTGTGACACTTGCCTCCTCCATGTATCATTAGTTATGGCTCCCTTCTGCCTCCATTTTCCTGCCTGCCTGTTGGAATTATTAGTCTTTGCTGCTTTCTCAAGGATGCTGCAGGGCTCTATTTACTGATGTTTATGAGGTTCATTTTGTCCCTACAGTAGGAGGTGCTCTGAAGTGTCAAGAAAGTGTCATTTATATTGTTCCCTTTGTAAACAAGGGGGTTGACACAGCTCACCCAGCATTTGGCACAGGAATAAGGGCTAGTAATCCCATTTTGGTTTTCTGTTTAATCTTCCAGTAGTGCAATATCTCCCACAATTGAAAGCCAAGCAGGTAGGATGCAGAGCATTATGTATTCACCTAGAAAAGGGTATCTTTTTCTGGAGTTAGTTGTGCAGGACTTTTCTTCTGCTGATTGTGTAGTGCGGCCTTATTATTGCACCTCTGGGCATCAGAGTATCTTAGAAATACAGAGAGTAAATCTCCTTGGTTTCTGTGCAGTGTGCTGGTCCCCTGCAGCAGCAGGACATGTGCATTATAGTTCAGTCCAGCTCTCCGTGGGGAAATGGGGCTACAGGGCCCTGTTGAGACAGAAGGAAAGATAAATAATCTTGTAGAAGTTCTTGGAAAACTCCTGACACTTTCAGAGGACCAGCTGAACCAGCAGTTTTTCATCCCAACCTAGAGACAAGAAATCTCCTGGGGGCAGATCTCCGTGGGAGGGAAGAGCCCTCAGACCAACTCCCTGCCCAAACTGCAGATCCTTTGGGTTCTACATTACAATCTTCCATTTACCATAGTTTTTGGAACCACTCCCCTTTATTCTCACTGCTTCCCTTATCAAAAATGGGATTCACTGGGTGAATTCAATACATGGATGTGTATCAAGGCAATAAGAGACAGCCTGGGAAGGTTCTGGAGTGAAAGTCAGAGACAGTTCACATTCCTGCTCGCTTTGGTGACCGTATGAACCCAGTGGAACATATGTCTCCTTACACGTGTGCTCACTCATTCCTCATTCATGTTTGCTCAGTAGTTATGGAGGAGTGAGATCATCACTGGAATTCATTTAGAGCTCTGGTCTCTCCACCCTGTTGGGTCCTTCAGCAGAGTGACTGTATCCAAGATTTCATTTCCTCCTTGTCTTTTTGCATCAACAGAAGAGAAGGTGGATGGAGGAGTAGATTGGCAGGAATGCTCTGGCAGCAGGCCCCAGTTTTCATCATGGCCTCACAATGAGTGAGGGTGTCATGGTTGAAGCTTGTCTGCTGCCTGTCCCCACACGTGTTCCATGGCTGAGGAGGGCTGGTTTCCCAGCACCCAGCTCTGGCCTGGAGCAGGAGGGGAGTTTCACAGCTCATGGTTATCACAGTGTTTCTACCCTGTGAACTGGAGCCAGTGGAGATGCCCAGGCAGCAGCGTGTTGCCATCAGTAGGGCTAATTAGCTGAGCAATCACAGCCCCAACTGAGCTGGGCCAGGTGTCTTGTTAACATTCCTGCAAGGTTGTGATGAACAGAGTGAGTACATATCTCCTTCCATCTGCAAAGGCAGACACGTGTGCTGTATTGCCCCAGCACATCACATTATAATCTTAATTTCTCTGGAAGAACATCTCTTTATGTGTGTGTCATCTGGGGTCAAGCATTGGAGCTCAGGTAGAAAAAAACAAGATATCTTATGAAACCATTTTATCAAACCAAACTCGATTTTCCAAGTCCTGAAAAAGGTTCCTTATAATATTTTTTAAAAATAATTAAACTATGGTTGTAATTTTATCATCAGTGAAAATGGAAAGCATTATAACAGCAATCCAAACATGCCACACCAAATTCTTCAAACCTTTGTGCAGGCATATGGGGGATACAGATGATATGAGACAGAATTTCCCATTTGCTTGAGTTTTTCCCTTTACTCACAGACACTTATGTCAAACCTTTTACCAGAGTGTTGGAGCACTAATGAAGAGATAATTAAAGGCCTTGAGCCTTCTGCTTGCTTCCTTTTAGTAGCACTAGAAATCTTGCAGTCTCTGGTAAATTCCTGGGGATAGTCACAGAATTTCTGACTTTAGAACAGCCTTTGTTTCTTTCCTTGCAAATAATTATTCCCCTCCTCTTTTTTATCCCTTCACTGCACCAAACTTCTGTTGTTTTATGGATTTTTGGTTTAGCTTTAAGAGGTCTCCAAAGCAATTTCCTTGGTTGACTGCCAGAGGAATACTGTTAATACAGAGAAAAGTGGCTGAATATTCAAACTGCGCCCAGGGCTCTGAGATAACAAATGCAAGGGGCTGGGCTGGTACCAGGGAGAACTGGAGCTTTGCCAGGGTGTTGATGTTGTTAAGTGTGTGCAGACAGATCCACTGATACCTACCCTACTGTTTCTCTTAGACTTAGGGTTCAGAAGTGGAATGGTATGTGTCTGTGTTAAGTTTCGTAGTACATAAAAGATCTTCCTGTTACCCCTTTGATGACAGCAAGTCAGTGTCAGGAAGGAATGCTGGTGAAAAATTATTTGCATAAATCTTTGGAATCTTTACCCGCCGACAGAAGTACTTTGTGTCACTCATTCATTTGCTCCATTGTTTTTACTTTATCATTTGTTCGGAAAAAGCAAATTAAGTTGAATGAAAATGTCTTTTTCTCCCCTCTTTAGCTAGCATGCTCATGGTGAAATACAAATCTAACTGTGTTTTTTCTCTCTCTTTTTTCCCTTTCTCGCTTGACCTGGATTTGTCTTTTGGTGGCTTTGATATCCCCGTGTGATCCTTTCTTCTTCATTACTTTAAAGGTAAGATCATTATTTCCTCTGTCACTATTATACATGTATCAGAAGTACAGAAACACAACTTGAAAGCCATCAGGGGAAGAGGTTAGTAAGGAGGCAGAATAATTAGTGGCCGTTTGGAGTGCAAGAAGTCCAATTAAGAAGAACATTTTATATTTTGTCTTCACTCAGCATTGGCTGGAAGTGGGGATGGTGTCCATGGAGGAGGCTGGGGGGCGTTTCTGGGCAGCCCCTGACAATGTGTTGTGCTCAGTGCACTGTGCCATGCTGGGCTTTGTCTCCCTCCTGCTGCTTCCCAGCTCTGCCAGCTCTTCCCTGAATGCCACTCAGAGGCAAGAGAAAGGTTACTGGGGGCACTCGAGCAGCCTTTTGAGCAGCCAAGCTGCCCAGGATTGCAAGGAGCAAAACAAGGTCACTTGATGTGGAGAATTTCAGCTGTGGAGGGGGGCTCGGTGAGTTTAGAGATACATATATCTGCTTGTTGAAATTACAATAGAGAGACTGGATGCCAATCAAGATCAGAACATACAGTGATAGGTGTACAAAGACAGGCAGAGACATTGTCTCTGCCCTCAGAGCTTGCAGTGTTTCCTTTCTATCCCTGTCTTACAAGTATGTCTTTGGTTTAGGCTGCGTTTTTCTGCCGCTCTCGGGAGCCTGCCAAGTCTGAGGTGAAATATCTCCAAACCCCTCCTTCCCAGAGCTTGCTGCCTTTTCATGCCTTTTCAGTACCTCCTGTTCCTCAGGAACCAGGACACTTAGGGTTGAGAACCTTTTGCAGGAGGAGTTTAGAAAAGTGCAGATGTTGGGAGGACGGGCTGTGTATTTGCTGAGAATTTCTGAGGACAGAATTTTGCTGAAGACAAGCAACAGAAACTCAAGTAGGAATTTTTACTTTAATGAGCACTTTTATGTGTAATCAGTAAGTGGCAAATAGTGAAGTCTTGATGCTTCCCAGCTTGCACAGAGACAGATCTGGAAGATACTATTATTTTTCCAGACTTTATACTTTGGGTGCTGTAGTGTCAGGGTCATCTCTGCAGCCCTGCAAGGGCCTGGCTGTGTTCCAGAGAGTGACTGACAGAGAGGGTTGGACCCGGTCACCTTGAGCCTCTCTCAACAATGGTAGGTTGCCTCCATTTACATAGTGACAGTGGAGTCACGGAAGACTCAATGAATTTAATTAGTAGGAACCGAAAAATGTGTGTACTCATTATGTAGAACATGTAAATTTAACCCTTGAAATGGAATTGTCAATGACTCACCACTGTGGCTGGATGCCAGTGCCAGAGGCAAAATTACAGAAACTGCAAGTGTGTCACATGAAATTAAATCAGCTACATTGAGGTTCCAGGTTTTGTTTGAGGAGGTGGTCGTTCATGCCTGTTATAGACTGAAAACTTGTTAGGAATATTGGGTTTTCTCCATTAAAAATGTGCTTTGAAGCAGGTTATATCTATCTATAAAAAAGTTAATTGATAGAAGACCAGAAAAACATGGAAGGAGTAGGAGGAATCATGTACTGGATATCTACCAAAGCGTGTGCACAGAGTGAAAGGCCATAAATAAACATTACACAATGTGTGGCCACCATAGGAATACTCGAGGCTCTTGGCTGTGAGGAGAGATTTTACCTACCCAGTCACGGGAAATGTTAATTCACAGACCCTCAGGCAAGTTACACGAGGCTGGATTATCACTGTGGGATGCCCTGGGGTCTCATTCGGCCTCACTGTAGAGGATGTGGAACAAAGAGTTTCATGGTGAGCTTTAGGACTATTGTTTTCAATAAGAAGGGAAGGGACTTAACCCTCAGGCTGTTGCTGACACTCCTGGATCCCATCCAGGAGCGGGTGTGTGTAGTTGCAGCTCTTAGGACAGTGCACAAAAAGGGATTTTTAAGGATACTTTCGAACTGCTGCCACTGTTGAAAAGCAAAAGAAAGGTCTCGTAATGACTCTGAATATTACACCTGCCATGCAGTAGGTGAACCTCAAAGGCTCTAATTTTTCCATCCTATCCCAGCACTGTACTGTAGTAGGACCGAAGCAGGACTGGGAGCCTAAAGGAGTGTCCAGGAGTCTGGTGGGGTGGCTTGTGTCTGGTCCAGATCCTAGAGGCTGGCAGGGCTGGGGGCAGCCACCAAAGGGCTGATCCACTGAAATGGCCTTTTGGAAAGGAAGAGCTGTGGCTGTGAGAGGCAGAGAAGCCACCACCAATGGGAAATATGGCCTGCTGCCTTTAGTTTTTTTCCATCCTTGAGCATGGCCTCGGTTTATTTACTCATTTACTGCAGATTTCTTATTTTTTTATTATTTATTTAAGAACTGCTGCTCTTCAGCTTTCTCGTGCTCTCCAGGGATCACTTGATGTATAACACAGCTCTGCTTGGAGGCTCTTGCTTCTCCTGCCACAAACATGCTGGGATCATGCTGCTCCCAGACCTGCAGACAACCATCCTTCCTGACCCCATTTCCAAATGTCACCATCCAGGGATTTCCTGTGCATACTCCAGAAAAAATCATCTAAATTCTTCTCAGAAACAGACAGTGAGCAGAGATGTGCAGCCTGGCAGGCCCCAGACAGAGAGCCTGACTCCCACCATCAGCAGAGCCCACTCCACGAACAGTGAAGCACATTTTACAGAGCAGATGAAATGGGCTGAAACAAAAGTGCTGAGAGCACTGGAAGGGTAATTGGTTTCATTCAGAGACAAACTGCAGCCTGAATTGTCCATTCCTGCCTGGCTATCACAGCCCCAGCTCTGCCTGTTTGACCTGGCAGCTCAAGGTGAGCAGGTTCTTAGCCAGGAATGTCAGGAGGGAGATTTTTTTGTGTTGTGATGCTGCTTTATTTTCCCGGTTTTGCAGCCTGAAAGCCTCAGGCAGTTATTAGACAAGGATGTTTAACTAGATCAGAGTCCAAGATTATTCCAGTCTCGGGTCACCATGTCAAGTGCTGCTGTTTGCAACAGTAGTTTGAAGGATTTAACTTCTTAGTATCTCCAGTTACCTGGGGAGTGAGCTGGACTTGCACTGAGAAATGCTCACACAGAACTGTCCGTGAGTTACACCTCAGAAGGAGTGGGGAAGGTCACCAAGAAAAGTTGAACTAAGGAGTATAGAGAAATGGTTATGAGAAGATTGTTACCACATTTTTAATATCTAGAAAATGTTCCACTCCTCGTCCCAAGCCTGTCCCAGTGTTCCAGCAGAGTTACACAAGCTGTGTATGTTCTCCCTCCAGTTTCCATCCTCCCCACCCACATGCTTCCTACCAGGGCTCCTCTGCCCAGGCATTTTCCTGACTCTCTTGGTTTCTCATTGCTGCCAGCAGTTACCCCTAGTGCAGAGGGTGTCTGTGGGACTATTGGGATATCTGGAGTAGAGAAGCCAGCCCTTGTGTCTGTAAACCGAGCAAGGCTTTTCCCTAGCAGCAGGTTTGCTCTGGGGTGTGAGGATTTAAGGATTGAATGTGGCTGGGTGTCATTCTGAGGCCAGAGAGCCTGCTGCAGCCAAGATGACACGTTTGAAAGTGAATTTCAAACTGTGTGAAAAGTACCAGAACTGACAGCAGCGGAGATCAGGGACAAGGAAAATCATTTCATCAACGTTTTCGCTGACTCGAACGCTGTCGGTCTGACAGTTGTCATCTTCTTGAATATTACTGCACTTGTGCTTTATGGAGGAAAGAAAAAATAGCCAAAGAGGAAAACATGTTGGGGGAAAAAAGGTGAAAACCTCTCAGGCAGTCGAACAGAGCACATAGAGGGAGGGGGAAGGGGAATTGCTCTGTCACAGCACTGTCAAAACAGTCCAAACTTCAGAGGGAGAATGGGCACCCTCCTCATTGGTATCACAGATCTTTGGAAAAAGACATTTGTTTCTGGATGGAAGTTTTTTAAAGATGAGAATACAATTCTCTTTATGAGACTGGTGCTTAGAGGACAGCTACATATTCTCTTCTCCTCCTCCCAGCCAGCCAAATTCAAATCATCAGAGCTGGTGGCTGCAAAACACTGGAAGGGCTTGTGGGCTTCCCAGCCTTGAGCAGCACCAGCAGCTGTGCCCCAGGTTTCCTCAGAAGGTGCCACTGCTGTGCCTCCCCAGTGACCCCAGTGTGGAGACTGGACATATCTACTCCTCCATCACTTTTGGTGAAACTGCTGCTTGGGGTTGTCATCCTGGGTATTTGCCCTCTGGACTGAAGCAGTAAATGACTTACACCCAGGCTACTAAACATTAACTGCTTCTTGTTACTGTTTTTCCAGTTTGTTTATAAGTATGTGACCTAGAAGTAAAGTCACTGCCCCTCACTTGCCACCCTGCAAGTCATTTTGTACCTCAGGATTACTTGGTTTTGGAATTTTGACTCAGTTTTCCTTCTTACAAAGACAGCTCTCACTAAAACAGGAGCTGCCACTGCCAGTCAGCAAAGTCCTGTATTCATCTAGCTACTGACACTCATTAGTGGCTGCTAGATGATAATGAGGTTTTCCTCATTACACTCCTCCATCTGATTCGATCTCCTGATCTAGAAAGCAAATGCTGCATCATCTCATTTTCGGTCCTGAGCAATTCCACATCCTTGTTTCTCAGTGTAAACAGTGTGAAATTTGTCCAGAATATCCCTGTCAGTGTTTTAATCTTTAGGGTTACTTCATTTATTCTCTTTTTGGGAAAGTCAGTCTGTTTGCTGAGATGGCATCAGCTTATGAACACTGTTTATATCCCAAACACAGCAGCATGAGGGTCATCCTAACACCTGAAGTGGGCCAGGGGATGTTAGTGGGGTCTGCAGCCAGGACCCTATAAGTGCAGAGCAGGGATCCACCCAGGAGTTGTGCCTCCATCCTGCAGCTTTGAGTGTGGCATCCACCCTCCTCAGTTCTGGTGCCCACAGTTGGAGAAGGCAGAAAATAAATAGGGGAGGAGGATTTGTTGAAACACTACATGAAACAAAAAGACTCAAGAGGAAACTTGCAGAGCAGAGTCTGTTGAAGTCAAGCTTAAGTCTAAAGGGCCATTGATTTGCAGCCTGTAAGGGGAACAGCAAGGGACAGAAGAAAGATGAAGCTAGACAAACTCAGACTAAAGATTGTAGAAAACTCACTGGGTCAATCTGGGTTGAGCATTGCTGACAGCTACTAAATTGAAATAAGGTTATTTCAAGAACACATGCTGAATTCAGGGAAAAATTAAGTTATAGAAACTCAATGGCCCCTCTAATTCAGAAATCAAAATTGCAATAGTCTTTTGTGGTTTTTACTTTCTATGAATGACAGTGGGATGAATAAGTTACTGGTTTCACTGAGATTTGCTCAGGAAATGAAAATCAGTTAAAATCCTGTTACTTCTTACCGTGACATTGACTTGGAGACATATCTCCCCTTGATTTCCATGGCAGAAGAACCTTCCACTTTGATCTGAAAGGCTTTTTTTCCTGCCACACACAGTATGAAAATATAAAAACGAAGCTTTTCATTACAACTATGTCCAAGCTGCTGGTGTTGGCTTTAGTAGCCAGGAGGATATGAGAGTTTAGAGGTACATTACTAGTGTCAGTGTCCTCTCAAAAGAGAAAAGTAAACTGGCTGACATAGTCAGCATTAGTATTGAAATTTAAGTAGAGTAGTTAACATAAGAAAATGGTCTAAGTCTTGATAGCTCCTCATCTACCTGACAAAAAAGTGATGGTGCAGCTGATCATCTCAACAAGGAAAGCAAGATGAAAGGGCAAGCCCAAAGCAGAACCCCAGAGGAGCATGAACTTTAGCAGAGGTTTGGGTTTGGGTTATGGTGATTCCCCATGACCACTGGTGTTCACTGTTACAACCAGGGCTTTTGGAATCCCAACGTGAAGGGCACATTCAGTAAAGATAAGAAGCAAAACTAGGGATTACTCTATGGCATCATTTTCAAAAGGGGCCAGATGATTTGGGAGCCCAAGCTACCATGAATAGCTTTTAGAATCATCTTTCTCAGATTATTTTAGAGTGTTGCCATCCTTCTGTTAAAAATATTGGCTTTTGTTCAATGTGGGTGCTCTGAGGAAGCCCACTGGAATATCCACCTCCTTCAATGGAAAAATTTGGCATAAAGAAGATGCCTACAATGTTTTGAACTGCAAGTAGGCTTCCAGTTTATCAATATAAAAGCTGGGAGTTACTGCTGCATTATCTGAGCCAAAAAATCCTCCGTGGAGTGTTATACCAGTCATCTCAGGCTGTACTTAATGTGCACCATAGCAAGGGTTAAATGAACTGGAAAGCTCATAGAAAAAAAAAAGCTCATACAGTGCAGTTTTTGTTTATACTGAAACGTTCCCATATGTTTCAGTTAATGCAGAACATAATTGGGTCTGCCTTGGGATGGAGACATTTTTCTTGCACAATTTATCCATTAATCGGGTGTAGGGGAGAGTCCTCCAGAAATAGCTTCCTTCCCATTTTAGCCAAAAACCTGCAGCTCAAAGTCTCCTCCCTTCTCTCTTCACCTTAGCACATCCAGTCCCCTCTCCAAAATGTCCTTCTGCAGTGAAATAACCTGGTGGGACAGTTTCAGACATGGGGTAAAATAGTTCTGCCCTAAATTAGCTTCCAGTTAATGTATTTCCTGGCTCAATTTGCTGAGCAGCTCACGTTGCACATGGATGTTCCCAAATTAGAAAATTGTACATATACAAGTTTTCTTGTGTTTTTTGTGTGTACGTTGCTTCAAAGTCAGGATTTCTGGTTTTGATTTTAGTACCTCAAAGTAACAGGAATGAATTGTGCTTGACATTAATTACATCCTTCTGCCTGCTTTATTATTATTAGAATAAACAAGCTACTGATTCGAGGGAAAGTCCACAAGGTGTTTGAGGTCTTTATTTCCTTTTCCTTTGGTAAACTTCCAGTCATTTAGCTTGCCTAATTTGCTGCTGGAAAACCTGCTGCTGGGAGTGCTCATACCTGAGAGACAATAAAATTAGTGAACTGCAAGGGAAATTTCAGTAATGAGGTGAGAAGCAGGGAAAATCTGGCTTTGTCTGTTTGTTTTTTGGTGTGTGAATGTGCATGAAAAGCAGAAGGAATCTTGATGGAAAGCAAGACAGTGAGCTGTGGATGAGAAGGGATGTTTAGTGGTGTAATCAGGTATAATAGACATGAGGTGATGTTTCAGCACCAAGTGGACTATATAACGTGTATGTTCCATTGCCCTTCCAGAGACAGAAGTCTTGTGGTGCTGACTTTGATCTGCACTGATCAGGGATGTGCAGCAGTACCATGGATCACAGAATTACCCTCTCAGCAGAGGGGGGAGCCCTGTTGCATTCTGGAGTCTTTATTGTGGCTCCCCTATGTTAATTTAAGGGGATTGGAGCGGGTTTCTCTACATGCTCCCACTGATCCCCTGGTGCTTTATTGGCCCACAGGAGCCAATAACAGCCTGTAAACTTAAGCCCACTTTTGTACTGTTGCCATTTACTACTAAGCATAAGGCAGGTTCAGGATCAGGAGCATTCAGCAGCTACCTCTGCCCCTTTCTTGACCCGTGCTATACATTTCTCAGGGTGACCATGGATGTGCCACAGTGCTTGGAGGCAGAGCAGGCTGGTGATGGGCTGTGTTTCACAGCACACAAATGCTTCATGCCAAATGACAATCCCGTGAGCAATTGTGTTCCTTGACTTTTTGAACCAGTGGGTTGTCAGGGTAGGGAGTGTAGTGCTTGTGAGAAAAAGCCCCTGTTAGATTTGGAGACATTCATTTACTTCATTAGAGTCCAGGCTGGAAAGCAGCTCTCTGAGGTCCTTCTTGTATGCACACTCCTACCCAGGCACACAGGTAAATAGATATTTTAGTGCAAAGTTGAGCTGTTCCTATGGGAAGAGTTTAGTAGCTTTAGTAGACATTTAGAAACAATGCAGTCTAATTAGTCTAGTGGTTTTGGAAAGCTGCTTTTCCTTCTATACTAACTCCCTTTCCAGACACCTATTCTTAGTTCCACGTCTTATTTGTAGTTAGCATTTGCTTGCATTTAAAAATACCTATAGATGAGAGTAGCAGTCATGTCTGGGTCCACTGAGATAGAAGGTAGAACTTCTTATGTTGGTCTCCTCAGAGCCTTCTCTTCTCCAGACTGAACAACCCCAACTCTCAGTCTGTGTTCATAGGAGAGGTGCTCCAGCCTCTGATCATCCTCGTGGCCCTTCTTTGGACATGTTCCAGCACGTCCAAATCTTTCTTGTTATCAAGCTTAATCAACAACAGTTCTATTTATGAGACACAGGACAAAGTTGAGTTCAACTGACACGCTTGTAATTGTGGTGAGTGTAATGCAAACAGCTGTGAAAATGTACTAAAAATACCTCATGTCAGCAGAGGTGGCACTGAATAAACTTGGAGAGTGAATCTATTACTTAATTGATGCATTCCCTAGCCCTGTGTGAGAGGAGAACCACACTGTAAACAGGGCAGAGCACAAGGAGCTCCTCTGCTGCCAGGGTGTGCTGCTGCTTGAGGATCTTTGCATTTTGTCTCTGGCTATTTACTGTTCCTTCTCCTTTTAATTAGCACAATTCCCCCTTGCCCAGCAGTCCCCGTTGCTTAAATCTTTCCCTGCCACTTTGCAGTCTGCTCCAGTGCACCCATGTGCTCACAACCCCGTAGGGTCATCCAAGGTTTGTATCATAGGAAAGAAATTGCCAGCTAAGGGAGAGTGAAGTAGAACTGTGCAGGAGGCAGAGTGAAAAATGAGATTCTGGAGGAGGGAGTGAGAGGATATTAGTTTTTAACAGCTTCTAGAAATCCCAAAATAGAGCAGAACTGGGCCACAACTAACAGAAATCACGACTGCTTGCTGCTGAACGGAGGCATCACTGCTGTGAGAGAAGGAGGCTTGGCAGAGGACACCTCCTGCAGCTTTCATGTAGTTACTAGAGCGGATGATTTGGAGCTGGAAGGATCCTGGGCTCCACTGCCAGAGTACTTGGAGTTAAGCAGAATGAGGTCAGCTTAATGTGGTGGAATTCTTCAGCTGGTCCAGTGGTTTTCCAGGGGCCTGAGTCAAATTTTCTGACTGCACGAATCTGGCAATTCATAAACCTTTTGGCTTCTATAACCTTCAGCCACAAACAGGATGAAGCTCTTTGCATGTACGTGTGGACAAGAGGGAATTTGGGGTCAGCAGATGCCACACGAATGGACTGAGAGACTCTGGTGTTGTCATGGCAGAGCACTGACTGAACTGAGAGGCCTCAACTTTCTACTACAGCTTTTTTATTTTCTACTTTTTAGCTTCTCAGTGAATTCACAAGAGAGGAGTGTTTCATTTTCTTGGCTGCTGTTGAACAGCTGAGAGTCCCCAATGCATCTGCTGAAGGCAGTGAGATCAGCATGGTCCCAGGTGACAAACTGGGCACGGAAGGTTGACATTGTGATAATGGTAAATAAGACATTATTCTGGGGAGAAAAGAGTCTTTGGCTCTCTAAACAAGGCTTGACAATCACTTTTTTTTCACAAACTGTCCTTTCAAAGGATGTGGGTCCCTCTGCTGCTGTCTGAGGTATGGGATATGTGTGGTTTTGTCCCTTATACCCTAATCCCTCTGTCACACTAACATGGTACCTACCTGCAGCAGCCCACAGCTCTCCTCCAGCCCAGCAAAACCACAATATGGGGCACCCCTGGACATCAGAACAAACTGGTCATCCCATGATGGATGAACATAGCCTAAGAGAACTGATGGGGGCACAGAAAGCAAAGTAGCTTTAGCTGATAGTTTTCACAGAATCACAGAACATTAGGGGTTGGAAGGGACCTCAAAAGATCATCTGGAGCAGGATCACCTAGAGCAGGTCACAGCTCTTTCTTTGAACATAATTGGGAGGGCTCCAGATGTCCCAGCATCCAAACAACATGGAAACACAGGTTCCTACTTTACATAGACATCTTCTAAATTAGGGCTTGGGCATGAATGGCAAGATCCTGAGTGACTGTTGTAATGATTTCTGTCTGCCTCTCTTCCACAGTTCTTACTGGTTTTCTCTTCTACAATGCTCTTCTCACTGTTGCTGCTCCAGCATGGTCACCAACAAGCTGCAGTCCCTCAGGAAGGTCCCTGCCCTGGCCTGAGTCCTCTATGGGCCATAGGCATTCAGGGATGTCCCTCTTTCCAGGAGTGTCTCCAGCCCTGTGTGTCCTCAGCAGTCTGTCCCTCCTTATGTCTCCTCAAGCTTCTCCCCACATGTCTTCTTCTAGCAGTTGTCACTCTTTCATAAATGAGCTTATTCACTGCATTTGCTTTGTCTTCAAGGAAGGCACTTGGCAGGCAGGCAGGTGGAGCAGGATCCAAAAACCCTGGGAGCTCATGCAGGTCTTTCCTTTGGGTTCAGTGGGATTTGGATCCTACCGTTATGGAATGAAAGTTTGGCAGAGGAGTGGATGGAGTAGTTGTGACTGAAGAACCAGGCAGAAAGATCTCAGTGGCTGGGCCAGCTCAAGGTGAGTGCAGAAGGCCAAGGATAAGAAGGCAAACAGCAGGAGAGGTCAGCACTGGTGCCCAGAAAAACATGTGTAACCACAGCAATTCTCTGTCAGAGCTGGGGCATGTTCAGTGTGTTAGGAGTGACCATTGACCTCTGGGGTGTTCAGCTCTCAGCCTGAAACAAGGCCAGGTCTGTCTGTCATGCACCCCTCTTAATGGGAATAAACACTTGGAAACTTCTTGTTTCTCACTTAGGAATTAATGCAGCATTTTAAGTAAGACCTGTGAAAAGCTTTCTGCAGAGAGAAAAAGGAGAAGCAGGATTACAGTAGATACAGATGATAACATCTGCAGCTAACCTCACCCCAAATATTCACCAAAAAGAGAATTAATCATGTCATTCACAGCCAGAGCAGCTCTTCCTGCACAAACTGGTTTTAAAAGAGAGAGTGTCTAATATTTTTTTCATTTTACCTCTTCAAAAGGGAAGCTTTTTGTTTTACAACTAGATTGACCTGATGGTGAACTCGAGGCTGGTATGTTCAATACTTTAAGTAATTTTGCAAATTTAATCTAACAAATTTAATCAAGTTTAAACTTAAATTTAATCACAACTCCTCTCAAGCTTCTCTTTTCTTGTCTTCCTTCCTTGTCCTCCCTATCCTGTCATCTGGATCATTGTGAGTTTTTCTCCCAGAATATTTTGCTACTTTTTAAGGCTCAGACAGATGAGAATCTGTTTAAAGAAAATCCATGTATTCACTGGGGATGAATAAAAGTGCAGATGGAGCTATCTGTTATCAAGGGTAACCAGTAACTTCCTGATGAAGGGAAAGGGTAGTAAAAGGTATTGAAGCATCTATGGGTTAAAAAATGGGAATATGATTCATAAATCTGCCACCCACCATCTTCAGTGCCCTATCTCAAGGCTCATAGCAGCCTTTACAAGCTTCTAGATGATGAGAATGATACATCTCTCTTCATAAGGGACTTTTGGCACCCCGTTTCCATCAGAAGCCTCATCCACAGAGTTTTGTTTGTTCGTGGTATTAATGCACGTTTTGCTCTTAGATGCAAATAATCTCCCTTTTCTCTGAGACTGAGAAAAGAAAGAAAAAAAACCCACTCACAATTTCATGCAAATTCCTCACAAAATAGAATCCCATTATTTTCCAAGTCACATGCAGAGCACAGATATTATATGAAATGTGTTTGGATTTTGCTATAGGTAACTTCAGCCCAGCTTGAATTCCAAGTCCCATTCAGGAAAGGTACCTCTTATTGTACTGCACTTTTGGGGTGCTATTAAGGATTGTCCCAAAACTATGGCAATAATGGGAATCTTCCGACGTATTTGAAACACAATATAATATGTATGATACATGTTCCCATATATAGCAAGAAAAAAATCAGTTACTATTCATCAGAATGAGGATCTGAGACTCTCTAATTCTGATTATGAGACAAAAACATGTCCAGAGCCACCTGTCTAGAGAGGTTTAGAATTGAAAGTTGATGGTTTTTCAGCTCAGTTCAATTTCTCATCCTCTTCCCTATTTTTCCCTCTGTTTTCCTCCTGCTTTTGGCTACAGTTAGAATTTTTCTGACTAATCCTATCTCTATGTCCTTGTTCTCTGGAGGAAAGGCTGGTGAGTCATGGAAGAGCATCTTTCCCCAGCCCCTGCAGGAGCTCTCACCTCCATACCCTCAGCTGTGAGGTATTGCCAGGAACTCAAACAGGGAACACTGGGAAGCTGTGATTTTGATACCTGAATTATTCTTGGCTTTCAAATTCTTGTCAAGGAAAGTCAGCTGCCTTACACTGACTTTTAAAGCAAAATAAAATAGATCTCCCCAGTTCTTCAGTTGAGTGGGACCTTTCACTGCCAGTGTAGCCACATCTCCACTGACTTCATTTGAATGAAGAGGCACAGACAGCAGGAGACATCTCCCTGTGCAGGATCATCAGGGCTTCCTTGGTGGTGTGGGAAGATTCTGGGCACTGGAGTTACATTGGCAGACAGTGAGGAAATAACATTTATAATAGCTGGAATCCAGAGCTGCTGGTTTCAAGCTGAATTACAGCTTGAATGGTGCAACTTCAGAGGCACGGAAGGAGAGCAGACACTTCCATATGGGTCATAACTAACTCACAAGAGTCAAATCCTGAAATAGGTCCTAAAAATGCCTCCACAACAGTTCAAGACATGAGCATAGTTGTCTGCCTGAAAGGTCAGCTCTGCCCTTTGATGTTGCTTGCACTTGATTATGGGGGACTGTGCAGGAAGGACAGGAAAGGCTCAACTGTCCAAATTGTTTAAAAGATCTCTTGAGAGGGAAGGTCTTTATCCAGAGGAGGGGAGCTGTGTCTTGCAGGATGGAGGAGACCAAATCCAGGCATAGTGTACAAAGATTTCAGAAGGGCAGATACATGTCAGACCCAACAATAAACAGAAATTCCCAGTTATCTTTAATTAAGTCTCTTCCTGTCCAGTCACAGGGAAGTAGGTCCCAGAGAGGAAGTCAGTCAGTGCCTCCACTGTTAATTTAGTGCCCTTCTGGGACAGACAGAGAATATTGCTGTGCATCTGCCCTGCTAACAGCCTTCATCCCACAGAGACCTTCTGGCTCTTCCCAGCACCTCTGAACGTGCCCTGAAGCCTAGTCCTGCAGCCAGAGGCCCTGGAGCATCCCCTGAGCTGAGAGAGCAGGAGGTTGAGGCTGACCAGGGACCTGTTCTGGAGGATGGGAGTTGGGAGAAGTGCCTGCTCAGCCCCAGCTGGTACCTGCTGCCAAACAGCTGTCAGCAATGGTGGAGAAACCATTCAGGGCCTGAGCTGCAGTGCACAAGGGCTAAAATCTCTTGGTTAAAACATATGTTGCAAGAAATGAGCAAAAACCTAAAGCAAACAGTTTACACAGGGGTGAGCATCTGCTGATTGCTGATATACACAGGCAAAATGAGTCTCTGTTTGAAAATGGCCTCATGTTGCCCTTGCCTGCCTTTTTTTTTTTGTATAGTGGAATAACTGACTCTTCAGCAAGGCAGAAGGCTCCACTACTTATGTTTCCACAGTGCATTTTCTCTCCCAAACAATGTCTGCTCCCCCAAGAGCCTAATTATCACCTAAGAGATGTTAACAGCCAGATCATTGGAACTTCCAAAAGGTTTTGATCAAATACAAGCAAGATGTAGTTTGTATTTTGCTGCCCTGTATTCAGGAGCAGCTGGTCTCCTGAGGTAGTAAAGTGTGGACTAAGTTAATGAATTTAAATATGCTTCTGTTAGATCTTTTAATCATGAATGTAATTGCATCTGGTAGTCTTTTTAATTTTTAAATATAGACTATGTGATTGGATTTCTTTTTTCTTTCTCAAATCTATTGCTCCTGTTCCTCCCTCCGGGGAATTCTCCAGCAGGAAGCCCTTGTCTTCCCAGGGTGAACATTGTGAATCTTTACTGGGCTGATTCTTTCAACATTCATTTTCTGTATTAGCCACCCTCTTTCTGTCCCTCTCTGCAACTGCCTCTGCCTTTGTTATGTCTGGCATAAGGAGCATGCACATGTAGTAACAGGTACACCAAGCCCAGGCATGGAGTGGGAGGAATTTACCTTTGGTTTTCTCTGTCTCTGGTACATGCCTTTCATGCCAGCTCTGCTGCTTGTCTCCAGGCTGACTGGAATAACTGGATACACAGCAAGCATCAGCCCAGCTTCTCAGGAAGACTAACAAGGGGAATTTGAACCCCAATACCTATGTCTCACAGTCAGCTGAGAGATGCAGCTTGTCTGTGTTGGAGATAATTGATAATAAAAAACATTATCAGGCTGAATGGAGCAAAGAAAGGAAGCAGTGCTGGCAGCTCCTGTGATGCTAAAAGCTTTCCAGATCTCTTGCTTTTGTACACACCCTCTCTTCGGGATGAAAAATGAGATATGCCAAGCTGAGATCCCACAGAGTGTTCAGGGAAACTGATTGCAGTGACCCTGCTACCCTCCAGCTCCCATTGCAAAATACTCAAAGAAAAGATAAATTCTTATGTGAAGAGACAGCCAGGGAATTGAATGACTCAGGGCTCTGGGATATGGAGCCTCATATAACAAGATCACCAGGCTCCATCCATCCCAGGTTGGTAGTGACTGAAAGCCTCTCCAAGCTCAGCAGTTTGCCAGTGTCTCTGAAAGGACTAATGGCCTCAGCCCAGCAGATCCCAGTGGGCAGAGACTTATCACAGCATGCTCTAGGGATGTGGATTGCCACATTCTCATTTCAAAATTTACCAAACACAAGAAACTTTTTCTCGGTGGTAATTGTTTTGACAGAGAGACTAAGCACATGCCTGCATTCAAAATGTGATTATTTCAGTAGAGCTGGGCTGATAAACCCCTTCTGGAAGAGAACTCACCCTGGCAAGCATTCCTCAGCCTCTATAACTTAACCCATTTCCCTGGACAGAATAATGTACAACTGTATATACAGCTACCCACAGCTTTTTGCTGGCATTGCTGTTTGCCTCACAGTGTTCTTTTATTATTTACTCCACACAGTACAGCTGTGCCAGGAAAACTTTTCCATGTCACCGAAGCCTGTGAAGGGAGAAAGCTCCTGGGTAAACTTTTTGGAGGTGATGTTTTGTAGTCAAGCCTGAAGCAGCAACTTAAGCAAAAGGCTCTAGATACAGAGTTGTAATGTCACAAGGCAGAAGCCAGTGCTGCCCAGTTATGGGTGAACATCACCTGCAGGGTGGGGACACCACACACACACTGTTTGTGTAAGCACTGAGTATATGCTGGTCAATTGGAAATGTAAATACTGACAGCAAGTGCTGAAAACCCCTCTGGAAGGGAAGTTGTGTGTGCAGAGTGTGTTTGTTCTTGGTCATGCCACCATCAGGAGCTGTGGTTGGTGCCCAGTGAGGTGACCTCAGTGTAGCATGGGGTCCTGATGGGTGGCTCGCTGGCATCACTGCCTCCAGCCCCAGTATGGACTGGGAAATAGGCACAGTTACTGATTCCCACCAGCCCAATTAAATGAAGTTGCACTTGTGGCCTTAATATGTAAGGCACAGCAGATGCCACCAGAAGGGCAAGAAATAATTGCCCCAGGAGAGTTTCCCTGGGTGCTCCTGCCCAGATGCCACGTCCAGCAGCGGGCAGGTGCCACCTAGTGGGAGCTGGGCTGGCTCTTGGGAGAGCTGGAGTCCCCCCTTGCACTGGGGTTTTGGGGTATTCCCAGGCAGGAGGAACATTCCCACTGTGCACTTTCTCTGGAGAGGTGCAGGGGGTTTTTCTGAGTTGAAGGCAGTGCTTTGGGGAACTGCAATGTACACTTTTAAGTATATAATTAGTTATTTGTAGCAGAGCTGCAGAGGAGCTTGGTTGCCTTTCAGCCAGCTAGGACACCTCCAGAGTCCTTCAAATGGAAGATGAGGCATGTTTTGGGGTTTTTTTAAGTCTCTCAAGGATTTGTTAATCAAAAGGCTGCTTTTCAAAATCATTTTCAACACACTGCTGCTTTTCTGCTAGACACAGAGCAAGGGATTTCATTTACCACCCTTAGAAGCAGAAAGAACCCGGGGTTTGACATCAGTTTTTACAGTCCAGGGGTGCTGTCCCTATGAAACATTTGGTATTTCACTGGATCTTCCATTCACTCCATATTTGCTGACTCCTTCAGCCTCATAAAGTATTGATCTGTGGGATCACCCAACAGAGAGTCCTGTGGTTGTCAAAGTTTGGAAGACTCCAATGTCTCTCTGCAGACCCAAACCACGAGTGTGATTTGTGGTTCCTGTAAGTGCAGCTAAGAGGAAACAAGGATTCCTGTAATTAGAAATAGCTTTTCTGTGCCTTGCTCCTCTCTTGGCAGCACTGGGGCAGGTCACTGTCAGAGACAGGATGCTGGCTGGCCCAGACACATCACTGATGGATTTGGAGCAGACCTTTCCAGCACTGCTCAGCTAATGAATTTTGCAGTCTTTGTTAGCTTCCTCAGGATGGGGATTCACTTAGAGAAATCGTTGCTGTGACCTAGACCATCACTTTGACAATTCCTGTTGGGTATTTCTGTATTCCTGCTTTAAATGAACTGTGGCTGCTGAGGTCAGCAGAGAGTCCTCTGTGCTGTTTGGTGTGAAATACCTGCACCCTGTGCTGTGCCTGTTACATATCTTCCTTGTCTTTAAGAAGCAGTATTAACAAAAGTGTTAATTGCAGGCCAGCTCCTGCTGTGTTGTTTTCAGGCTCAAGTAAAAGGAGTTGAAACCAAGAAGTAACCTACTGCTTTCAGATCAGCTCTTTGTGAAGAAATGAGTGATGATGCCCATGAAGTCTCCAGTTGTGCTGTCAGGAAGGGCTGGTTTTGGTTACAGTAATGGCACAATGAATGGCACCTTCCCCATCAGGCTGCAGCCCTCCACTGCTGGGGTGTTCTGAGGAGCAAGGACTGAGCCTCTCCTTAGTTCTGGCTCTGGATGCTGTGCCAGATGCAGAACTCCCTGCAACATGGGGTTCTTGGTGCTGGATCTGTATGAGATCCGTGGCTTTTTACCCTTTGATGGGTTTGTTGCATACAGCTTTTAATAACGTCTTGATTTCCCAGGAAATAATGTGTTTTAGAGAGAAGCCAGGGAACTTATTGCTCCTGCCAGCTGGCAAGGGGGGGGTGTATGCATGTAGATTTTTGGTGTGTAATAATGGAACCTGGCTATCTCAAGGTTGGCAGCATGTCTCTCAGCTTTAAAGGCAAGGCATTGTTATAGGAAAATGGGATGTTTTCCTGTGCTGAAGACAGATTTTTCTTCCCCAGCTAATCCTGGTGTCTGCAGCTGCTGTCTAGATATCACCTCCTAAAAGGCAGGGAATGAACTTCTGAACATCTGTAACAGCTACATTAAGTGGGGTGGTTTATTGTAGAATTATGGATGATGATGGCTGGATTACTAAATTGTAAATCAATCAAAGGCATTCTGATGATATTCTAAACCATGAGAGAGAGAGAGACTCATGGAGGAAGAGACAGTGATTTACTGCACCAACTGGTAACACATCCATCCCCAGTCATTTTTATTTACCATTATTTTGAAAAGATTTCAACCATTCATAAAAGCAAATTAAAAAAAAAAAAGAAATCTGTAAGGATAATAAAGTTTTGCCATAATGAAAATTGACACTTCAGTGCTGTGATTTCTGGTGATAGGAAAGTGGAGAATAAGGAACTTCAGATACGTAAACTTCACAATAAATTAGTTGAACAATTGCCTTTGTTTAATTGTCTTTTACAAGCAAATGAAGGGAGCTTTTTCCTTTTTATTCTTAAATCTATTCCTTTGAAAGCATCTCACGCTATCTGTAGTTTTAAACCATTGGTACCCAGGATTTGGAATGCTTAGCAAGTCATCCATTTCCAAGGCATTAGCAACACAGACGGGATTTATTTCAATCTCTGCAGTTGATTCTTTGATCCGGGGCTTGCTTAAGTGCATTCCAGTGCAATTAATTAGAAAAACAGTATAAGGCAGTGGCAACTCCATGTGATCTTAACTGTAAAAGTGACTGATTAGTAGCTCTGCTTTCTTGAGGATTATCTATTTGTTGCTTGACAGCATCTGCAATTCCTGAGCAAGGGAGAGTCAGTTAATTGAGGAGAGGAGCTTTGGTGCTCTTGGTAAGCCACTAATGGCTGTTTGCAAGAAATGAGGCAGTGTGAGAACCCCTCCCAGCACTGATTTTAAGAAGGAACTGGGTAAATGGAGTTAGGACCAGTCACCTATCTCATGCCATGAGGTGCATGGCAGTAGTTGTTCTCTTTCTCCAGCACCCTACATGGCTCACATAGGAGCTCTGTAGAAACCAGTCCTTTCAACAGCTGTCACTGGGGCTGCTTCTAGGAGTGGTTGTACTGCTCTTTGTGTTCTTCTTCCTTGGGATGTCTTATTTCTTGATGTACCCGGGCTGGCTGAAAGTTGTGTTTACTCACACATCCAGGACATGTCAATCTAGTTTCAGAGTTCTCTGCATCTTGATTCTGTTTCCCAAGTCTTCCCACCCTGATAAGTAAAAGAAGCCATCCATCAAGTTCTGATTGGAACAAGACTGATCCACAAGCAGCTCTCTGGTGTCTGACACAAACATCACATCCCTTTTGGCTGAGGCAGGCAGTTGCCAAGGAATTCAGTTGTCCTGCCCAAACGATCAATATCTGCTCCTCTGACTACTCTTGCTCCCTTAATCTTCCTGTATGGTTTCTTTATAATTTAATCTTCTTCAAGGAGACATAATTCCTGCCTATCGTGCTGTTACACTGCTCTTGAATCTTCCTGCCAGTGGAGCTCCTGTGATTCACAAGAGAAGCTGGCTTACAGTTTAAAAGAAGATGCAAATTCCAGCCTATCTGCTTTGTTTGCAGCTGATTCGGATAAATATCTTTGCATATTGCATAGTTCTGCTTCATCTTGCTCCTGGTTTTCCTTTTTCTATGTAGCAATATCCCGATAGTTCTTTCTTCTGCATCCTGCAGGAATCAGATGCAGAAATCCTGCTTTATTAGGTAAAATATGCACTTGTTTTATTCATTGCATCCATCTTGACACCTGGGGAGGCTGAATCCCTGCCACTCTCTCTCCTCCCAGGGCACAGACAGCACAAAGCTGTGCAGATTTCCATGCAGGACCCGTGCATCACAGGCAAGATGATGAGGGGGAGACTGAAAGTTCAGCCTCCCTGCTAACATGGCAGCCTGCACTGGCAGTTTATTAGGGAGCAGCACTTACCCCCTGGAGCCTGAATGAGACCCTGCATGTTTTCCACTTAAACTATCTGGTGATGGGATGAAAACTGCTATCTTGTGCTACCTATCCAGAGCAAATTAGTCTCTGACACAGAGATGAAAAGTTCAGCCTCATTGCAAATGTCTCATTACTCTTCAGGGGTTGATTTGTTTCTTACTTGATTCTATCTTACATACTGGGAGAAATGGAAAAAGACAGTGGGTGCTATTTTGCTATATTCTAGCAAATATTTTACAGTAAATATGGCTGTAATGTGGTACTAAAATCTGTATTTTGTGTAATGCTAAGATCAATAAAAATTAAAGTCTCTGCGATGCAGCCGATAAGTGGAGGGAGTAAAACTTTTTCTTATGGAGAATGGCAGTGGTTTTTCATCCTGAAATTTCCTACCTTGATGACAGCAGGGGCAATAATAAAAGCAGAAGAATGCATGGGTTGCAGTGCACATTTCTCCTGTCTGTCCTCTGCCAGCACTGATGTAATCCTTCTGGCAGAGAAACTTTCCATTGCCGGCTGTCAGCATTCAGATGTGCTATTGATTAGTTGGTTTACTGAGGTCACTTAGGAATCACAACAAACCTCCTGAAACTTGGGGAAGCTCATAAATCAAAGGTATTTGATTTGTAACTTGCCGTCATTTTTGGTGCCTTGCTTCAGCAGAAGACAGCAGTCAACACTTCCTAAGAGCTTGATTTGGGGAAGGTTGTGATGGCAAAAGAAAGCACTTGTTTATAAACGGCACAAGTAACATAAGCTTTTAATGGGTCCTAGAGGAGCCCAAGGCTCCAGAGGGCTCTGGAATGCCTTCCTCTCCACCCCCATCCGCTCCCCTCACCCTGACCCCCACTTTTTTTTTTTCCCCCCAAGCCTTTGGCCAATTTTCATCACATCTGTCATTTTGAAAAATGAACTGGCGGTTCACTCCTGAGGTTCATAACATGTCCTGGATCTTTTTTTAGATTTACTTGTTTGCACGAAACAGCACGACAGGAAATTCTTGTGCTCACACAGGAGCTGGGTTTTCTTGAAAAGCAGAGGTGTTGTTAAAACTCATAGTCTGTGTCTATTCTGCTAATTGGATATAAAACATGAGACTTGAGGGTGATGGGACCATACTTGTTTCCTGGGTACAAGCCTGTTAGTATATTGCTGACAAATCTGAACTGGGGCAGGGTGTGTAGCGGTGTGTGATGAACCCAGAGAGTATCAGTAGTGCACAACACTGAGATCTAAGTACCCTCATTTCATTTATGGAGATAATGATCCTGAAAGTGTCCATTTCTGGGGGTTTCAGAGGAATGAATACCCAACCATACCTACTGTGATGCTACATTTGATTTCAGGCATAAAATATATCCCATCAGTATGGGACAGCCTGTATCATGCTGCCACTCCCAAGGTGGGTATCCAGGCTACGTGTCTCCTCCAGCTTTCTACCAAACCATGGTCTCACCCATTTGCCCTCAGGACTGACTTACAGCCTTTGTACCTCCATTCTGCTGCCTTTGCCAGTGTAATTCAGAAGGAATATCTATGTAAAAGGAATATATATGTAATAGAATTCCAACTATTGCTTTGTAGACCTACTTTCTTCATAGGTCAGCTTTGAATAGAGACTCACCCTGCACTGTCACTGCACTGCAGCCACCCTGAGCAGAGGCAGACACAGACACACAGCTTTGCTGCTCCTGCAGATTCCAGAACCAAGGCTGGATGGCTGCAGGGTGTCCAGATCCAGCACACAAGGCTGATCTTTTCCTTGGAGTCATGTCTGCAGGTTTCTTCACCACGGGGCTGGAGGAGGCTCTTGCAATTGTGTTTGATTCTGTCCCGTGTTCTTAAAGGCGTGACTGGGAGCACGTGTGTGTCTTGTGGGCACCAAACAGGGAACTGTTGGTTAAAGTTGTTCTGAGTGTACAGGGGGGTGGTTTTTCCTCTGTGCTTGCTCTTCTGTCTCCTTCTTCACTGTCAGCTCCTGTTAGCTTTGCTACTCCCTTCGCAAGGAGATGTGTTGTGTGGGTACACACAGGTACACACACAAGCCTTGTGCTCCCTGGCTGCCACTCCAGCTTGGCTCTTTGTGGTATGATGAAAGGCTGCATCACCTGGATTGTGAAGCACTCAGAATCCTCCACGTTGCATGAAATACAAAGAGGAAAAAAGAGAGGTGTGGCTCTTCATGCATGTCACAGTTCAATTATTTTTTTAACTCGGGGTTAAATAGTACTGGTATTTTTAAGTGTATATTTAATGACTATAATACATTTTAATTCCTGTTAAAAGACAGAAATATGTAATAGATTTTGACTCTACAGCTATTTAAATCCAAAAGTCCACACCCAAGTAATCTCAGGTTCATTTGCACTCTGAAATCTGGTACAGATCTACTTAGACCTTCAACCAGTTTTGTTGTAGCTACTGGAATTAAGAGTTGACTCTGTTTTTCCATTTTCAATCTGTTCTTTCTCAAGAGGCTTTTAGAATATAATAGTTCAGTTGGAAGGGACCTACAGTGATCATCTAGTCCAACTGCAGTTCTCCTGGGCAGTAACTGTGAGCTGGAAGGGCAGCAGGTAAGGCTGCAGCCCAAAAAGCCATATAAAATAGAAGTGCTCTTTTTTCAGGGGCTGCTGGTGCTCACCCCCCATCCTGTGTTTCAGGACCTGGGGGTGCAGATCAATTATTAGTGATTTTTGGAGCTGGTGTGACCTGTGAGACTCCACTTTGCATATGCCTGAGATGAGGATAAGCAGGAAGGTGGTTTCTGGAGCATCCACATACAGACAGACATTCACAAAGCAGCTTTTTGTTTAAACACCCTCAAAAATACAGGCAAGTTGTGAAAGGGTGGAGCCTCCCCCAGCTCTGCTGCCTTTTCCAGAAGGTAAACACCCAATTCTACCTGCTGAAACCCACCCTTGTGCATTGAGAAGCCTGTGCCTTGGATTGCATCCAGCCTGGAGAGCCTACAAGAGTTTAATTTTTCCATTTGAAAGAGAAGCATGTCCATTTGTCTGTAGCATGAGAGCATTCTCCTCTGTCTCCAGCTCCTGAAGCAGCCAGAGGGTTGTGTGTAGGGTCAGCTCTCCATGGGCTGGCATGGCACGTGGGAACTGGCCCAGGGTGAAATCAGACCCCAAGAAGAATCCCTGAGTGAAGATCTGGAGGGCGAGCAGAGCCTGTGTTGGTTGTTAGGTTTCAAAACATCCTATTTTTTAATACAGAGCAGGGACCATCAGGCAAAACAAACACAACTGTGCAAAACAAACCCAGTTACCAAAGCAAGCCCTGGCTTGCTGGAGAGACACCCCCTCCTTTGCTGGAAGAGGAAAACCTTGATGTAGGTGTTTACACAGGCTGAGTACTGGCAAATTGGCTTTGCTATTAAGTTTCTTGGCCTTCTCTGTTTTGTGTGGCCACCTTTATTTAAACATAAGGGACAGAAGAGCCTTGTTTATTTTGTTTGTTTGTTTGTTTGTGGTTTACTTTCTTTTTCCATGACTTTTGAAGGGCTGAAGAGTTTATTGTGTGTGAAATGCAGGAAGAGTTTAAATGAACACCAGATGAGAGGAAATAGACTGAGGAAAATTAGGGCTATTTGCTACCAAAGGAAGTAATCATTGTACATATATTAAATTCCAATCTCTAAGTGAGAGTGTGTTTTGTTGTGCAAGAAATCTGACTGTAGAGTAAAAAGGGAAATATGAGGAGTCTTCCCAAGTTTGGACTTTAAGTGGCAAGCAGGGGTTAGGTGTACTGGTGGTAAATCAGAGGAGGCAACTTCTACTGAAGCAAGTGGTGGGGCTGGCTGGAGGGTCTTCTGCACCCCAGATTCTCCCACCATAGCTGAAGGTCATTTAGTGGCTCTCTGCAGAAGGATAAGACAGGTTTTCATGCATCTGTTATTTGTAGGTGACGTTTAATATGACTTTATACTGAGAATATAAATTCCTTACGAACCTTCACCTGCCACATTCTCAGCTCATCCATCATCAGAGACACTTGACTCACCTTTCCTGTAAGTCATTGCTGGAACTTGGAGGATACACTGTCCATTTTCAGTGGAGATAACCAGTACCTACTAATCCCCTTAATTGTCCCTGCAGGGTGAGGGTTTAGTGGTCACAGAAAGGGTGCTGACTGCTCTAGTTCTTCCCTTGGTCCCTGCAGGGTAGGTGCACGATTCCAAATCAAAAAAAATCACTACTTGTTGTGATGATAAATTATTTACAGTGAGAGCCACTAGGAATTAAATAAGGACCCTCAGAAATGATTAGAGGAGTGTATAATACATGGGCTTGGCTTACAAAGATGCCTGAAATCAGCCCCAAATTTGACATCACTACTTCTGTTAAACAAAACAAGAGTGTTTCTTATTCCTGCAAGCTGGCAGACACCCTGTTCAGTTCAGTTAATTCAGCAAGGACATAGAAAGATTTTTTTTATGATGATTATTTTTTTTCTTCAGCAGTAGAAAAATTGTAGCCTGGGGGCATGTTGCTTTGACAGATTGGGGTTATGTGGTTGGAGCTGACCTATGCAGCTTCCTTCCCCTTCCCCCTCCTGGCAGGCAGGGTGAAGCACTGATGATTGGAAGTGGCTCCCCTTATTTTGCTCTTTATCTGAATGAAGGCCACCACAGTAGTCCAGAAGGACTTGAAAGCTTGGTGAAGAACCTGTGGAAATAAAAAATAAGCTATTTTGGCTGTGTGGGAGGGAAGCATTTAATCACAGTGAAGAATAAGGGATTGCACAGTCAAATAAGCAGCTCCTGGCAGATTTTAGAGACCAGCAGTGGGAAGTAAGAAGAGTGTATTGAATAGGAGTGTAGAAAATCATAAATGGTAATGAAGTGAAGAGAGATAATAGCATCATATTTAGAATCTGTCACTTTATCAGAATTATGTTGACTGGTTATTAGCAAAAGAGAAGGAATTGGTTTTTTTAGGGGAAGAAGGGTTTCGTTTCCCCTTCATTAGCTGAGGAACCTGCTGACAGGAATTAAGGTAGAATATCACTAAATGGGGGCTTCAGCCACTCCCTCCTGTCTGCAAGAAAGGGTTATTTTTAACCCAGATCTGCTCAGTGGCTGCATTTGCAGCATGGCCCTGCAAAGAGAAAAAAGTCTGCTGGCAAAACTAAGGCTGCTTTGTGCTGCTGTGTGAGAATGGGAAGGAGAGGTCCGGGGTGGGAATCCTGCAGGACAACAGTGCCCCTGATGCCTGTGTCATGAAAATATGCCTCAAGTTAACTATTGTCCTCTGCCCTCAATCCATGCTCAAACAGGGGCTTTGCATAATCATGGCAGGGGACGGTTCCTGCTCCAAGAGATGTTATGTTTTGAATTGCCAACATAGACAAAGGGGACATTGTCAGCCCTTCACACATGGGGAATGGAGGCAGAGAGATTTTGTCTGGGGCACCCAGGCTGATTTTGACAGAGGTTTCACTTTCCTGAATTCATTTGTATCCTATAACTGCAAGATCGTCCTTCCTTTCTAATACTGGATTTTCTTCTTTCCTCCCTGAAACTTCAGTTGTAAGACAGGGTTGTTTATCAAAAATATGGTTCCATTTTGCTCTGTTTAATAGATACTTAGTGATTCTCTCCTCAGACAAAACTGTGCAGCTTGCACGCAGATCCACCTTCCAACACAAATGCCCCAAGGACCTTCAGGTGGATTTTCACATGGGGAACTCCAGGGACAATAATGCAAGGAAAGGCAGAGGTGTGACTTTGGCTTCTGTTCTTCTCTGTCCTCCTGGGGACCACAACCCCATGGATATGTAGAAGGGGAGCCTGCAAGAGTAGCAGTGCTGATCAAGCTTCAAATGGCAAGAGAAGAAATATCTCACTAACTAGAACATCCATTTTTCTTGCCCAAGCTTTGTTAACTCCAGGAAGGCCAGTGAGACTTGGCATTGCATGACCAAACTGGGGCTGTTTGGGTTTTTTATGAGGCAGTATTGAGTGGAACCATCTGGGCTAGGAGAAGCCCACACTTCTGAAATGAGCTTTTAGGAATACTTAAGTTAAGTAGCTGTCTGGGGCACCACACTGAAAGGAAGGGCACTCACAGCTGCATGGATTTTATGAGCTTATTTTATCTCTGATGACAAAAGAGAACTTACTAGTCATGGGGTTCCTCATAAATTTCCAACCACTGCTGACAAGTGGCACTGCCTGTGTTCCCAACCATGCTGCTGCAGAGTTCCCCTGACTTTCTAGCTCGTGATGTTAATAACCATGCTGCTAATGGATGATGAGATGTCCAAGGAACTTAAAGGCAATTCCCAAGTTACAGTTTGAGAAGGAAAACTTCAGTATCTTAATTACCTTGAGTGAGTACATCCATGGTCATTCAAACCATCTCTCTGGGTCCTGAGGCCCCAGTCTTCCTAAAATTATGCTGTTTACTGAGGGGAATCTACACCTCTGGAAATAATATCCTTCCAGAAAGCTAAATACAGGTTTGGGATCATAAGAGTATGTCAGTGGTGCACTTCAAGTTAGGCATTTTAAGCTATTCTTTTGCATTGCAGGGGGATGTTTGTTATTTACGCCCCATTGGGGCAGCTTCCTAAAGTACCTCCAAGGTCCTGGTCCCACTGCCTGTATTCCCATTCCCAGAGATAGATCTTATTTCTGTGTTAGGAGGCAAACTCCCCTCCTTCAAGCACTTTTCTGTGTGACAGTCCTGGAAAGGGGCACATCAGATTGAGTATAATTTCAAAAAATGTAACTTGTTTTCCTATGCTTTCTATTCACTGAGATGAATCCTAGAGAGGGATCACTCATGGTAAGATATTTACCAGTGAATCTCCTCAATTATGATAATAGCTCTTACAGTGGAAGTGTAAAGAAAGAAATACTTGCTCCTCAACCTCTTTTCACTCCATGTTCTGTTCAAGCTGGGTCTGTTTCAATGGACCCTAGAAGCTTTACATTATATTTATCTGCTTTACTAACAGACTCCTAAAGTTTAGAGGGAGATAGAGAAGAGAAACTGGACTCAGGCTTACAGGAATCAGCTTCCCAGGCACCCATTTGACTTCACACACATCATGTAGTATTTGTGGTTCCCCTGTCTACAAAATGCAGATACTAATTCTCCTCTTTTTCTCTATCCATACTTGTGTTGACTGCAGGTTCAGGCAGGAATCAGCTCCTCCTGTGTCTTTGGATACCTCACAAATGAGTCCTTGATCTTAGGTGAAACCTGTAGTTGCTCTTGTAAGCCACATAATAATTGGTTTCAACCTGCTCCAGGAAAAAATGCGACCTTTGGATTACATGGGTGTAAATAAAAAGTCCCCTACAGTTCACAAGTCAGAAAATGCTGGTGGTGTTTAACATCAACATCTGTCCCTCAAACATCTGGCATTCATCATGGCTTTCCTTTGCCTGCCACTGTCATATTTTATCCTCATCTGTTAGAGTTTTCTTAGCACTGTCTGTATAAATCATGGCTGCATCTCAGCTGGGGTAGTTGAATCATTACAGGTTGCAACGTAAATGAATGAAAAAGAGGTAAATTTAAGGGAGGTGTTTCTCTCCTTTTCCCTCTCCCCCCTCCCTGTACACAGGCAGTACTAGACAGTATTACTGGGCAGTGTGATACCCTTGCTATGAAGAGAGATGGAAAAGGTTCCTAAAATAGCAAATGTTTTTACCAGCCCTGGTTGTGAAGGCAGAAGGCAGGAGAGGAGCTGGAGCCAGAGTGGACAGCCATGGCCATTGATGGAAAGACCAAAAAGTGCTGCTTTGAAACAGCCCTTCAGCAAGTTAGCAGTACATTGGGACAGCAAACATTCCTTAAAATCAGCTTCGTGGACAATGGCTTGGATGTATTGTCTTAAAATTAGATTACTTATTGCTGTAATTTAGAATACTGATAGGAGGAATAATACTGAAGGTGCTGGAAAAATACAGATGTGTTAATATTAGCTAAAGCAGAATTATTTAACTTTTTGTTTTTCCTCAAAAACCTGTGTGGTGCCCTCCCAATGGCCATCACCTTCAGCTCTCCATAGCAGCATTCCAAAGCTGCATTTCTGATGGGGAAATAAATCCATGGCCACCCCTGTGTGAAGCATTTCCAGCAGTGTGTGTGTGTGTTACCCTGCCCAAGCAGGTGCTCCTCTTCGTGCAGTGTCACAGCCCCATGCACTGGGAGCACACGTGGATTTAATTCTCTGCCAGCTTTAGCAACTACAGAAGGTATTTCCTTGTTCTAGAAACACTCAGAGGCACCATATTCCCAAGCTACTGGAAGATAGGGGAAAAAGACCCATTTCCCACTGTCTGGAGAGGGCTGTTGCAGACTATCAATCCCAGAACTTTGTCCACCTCAAGGTGGGCTGGAGCTGTAGAGTCTCTTTGTACCAGACAGCTGTGATGTTTCCAGTTCAAGGGACAGCTTGTATTGTTGGGGACTTCATTCTACTTGGAACAGCAAGAATGCCTCATGTCATTGTGTGTTCCTCCTGATTGTCTTGCTGCTTCCTTCTTTTTAGTCTCATGTCAAAAGTATGTCTTAAGTTTGTTTGAATTAGCAGCAGATGAGCTGAAATGAGAATAAACTCTTGCCACTACTGCTGGTTGTCAGCTCATGCCTTCTCTTTCTACACAGCACATTGCATTCCTGAGTTCCTGTTATTTTTCACTCATATCCCTGTGGTGTTATCCTGTTTCTCACTGCAGACTCCCAGATTTCAGATCAGTCAAGTAGTAGGTGTCCAGGTCAGCATCTGCATGAAGTAAAAAATGATAGGTCCAGCTCATAAACAGCCCAGATGCTGGGCCCTCCTGCAGAGCAAGTCCTGGCACATGGTTGCGTGCAAGGCCAGGCAGTTCTTGAGGTCTCAGTTGCTCTCTGAAGTCAGTAGATAGGTTGAATGCTGGTGGTTTGTTCTGACATGGCAGTCTGTTGATGACAGTGGATGTCCTGGTGAAAGCATTACTACTTGGCAAGACTAAAATGGTGGGCAATGAGAAAGAGAAACATGGGTCTAATGTTGCAGAATCTACTTCGCATGAGATATTGCAAGAAGAAAATAATCCAGGAGTTCAGTGGAATGGATGCTGTGATGCTGATTTACTCTTGTCTCTTTGATATCTGCACTAGATCTGGGCTTGCCAAGATCCTTTCTGGTTCCTAGCAGGATATTTACTTTTTTTTTCTCTTCTTCTTGTAGAAAATTTTACTACATCACACTGCTGAGAGACCCCGTATCCCGTTACCTCAGCGAATGGCGTCACGTCCAACGAGGAGCCACCTGGAAGACCTCCTTGCACATGTGTGATGGCAGGACACCAACTCCCGAAGAGCTGCCGTCGTGCTATGAAGGCACGGACTGGTCAGGCTGCACGCTGCAGGAGTTCATGGATTGCCCATATAATTTGGCCAACAACCGCCAGGTGAGGATGTTGGCTGACTTGAGCTTGGTGGGCTGCTACAACATGTCGTTCATCCCCGAGAACAAGCGAGCACAGATCCTGCTGGAGAGCGCCAAAAAGAACCTCAAAGACATGGCCTTCTTCGGCCTCACAGAGTTCCAGAGAAAGACTCAGTACCTGTTTGAGAGAACTTTTAATCTGAAATTCATCCGGCCCTTTATGCAGTACAACAGTACCAGGGCAGGAGGGGTGGAGGTGGATAACAACACCATCCGGAGGATTGAGGAGCTCAATGACTTGGACATGCAGCTCTATGACTATGCAAAGGACCTCTTCCAGCAGCGCTACCAGTACAAACGGCAGCTCGAGAGGATGGAGCAGAGGATAAAGAACCGGGAAGAGAGGCTTCTTCACCGGTCCAACGAAGCACTTCCCAAGGAAGAGACCGAAGAGCAAGGACGCTTGCCCACTGAGGACTACATGAGCCATATTATAGAGAAGTGGTAGCCTAGGCAGACTTTTATATTAATGCTATTCTAGGGTTTCCATATAAAAAGATCATGGAAGTAAAATTGCAAAACCAACAACGAAAAAAATATTTTATTTAAAAGCAAGTCTGTAAAACAGAAGATAGATTGCTTCCTTAAGCATAGGGTCTTTTTACTCTTTCTTACAAGACCGATGAGATTCTTAAAAAAATAATAAATAAATGAATGCATAAAAATAAAAAAAGGGTCAACATTACAATGCAGAGGTAAAGAAATGCACAAATGCAGTTACCCGCATGAGAATGTTTCTTATCCTCACAGTTCCAACACAAATGGCAGAAGTGGGCTTTTGAAAAACCTGTTTATCCCCTGAGCATCACGATATAAAGATACCTAATTAAAACCCAGGGAAGCGGATGGTTTTTTGTGGATGTGTTTGGAGGTGGGATGGGAATTGCAAGGAAATGCTGAGGGCGACTTGAGGCTGGGCTGTTGTGTCAGGCTGTGATCTGAGCACAAGGGCGGTCACTTCGTCTCAGCTGGCAGCCACAAAGTAGAGCACCATCAAAAGGAAAAGAGGAGAAACATCAGAGGATGAGAAACATTAAAGCAAATTGACTATGGATATGTACTTAGCACAGTGGTTTTGATACATTGCACTGGTACCACATATACATACGCAGCTTCGTCACAAAAAATCATGCACAGAGCTCCCAGATTTGTTTCACAGGCAGGTCTCAAGACAAGGTAAAAGCTGACAAAATTCCACGTAGGCTCAAACGTGCACTCACCCACCATCCTCTCACCCTGCACAAGTGCCACTCATGCTGTCATCAGTGTTACGTGTTAACAGCACATGCAAACCCTACCCTACATACTGAAACAAAAAAAAAGCAGCTAAATAGCAATACTCCCTCACAAATCTGCACAGCCAGTTCCAGGAAGACCATGCAAATGATCAGTCCTTAATGAGAACGTGATGAGGGGGTGATTTTGTTTTGTTTGTTGCTATGTGAAATACTGAACTAGAACGAGCGTGCAGATGTACCCGTATCTGTATTTTCCCAGTTATTTTTACTTGCTTTTATTAAGAGATAATGGGCATCAGCCTGCTTCCAGTGAAGTCACTAGAAGTGATTTAAGTGGGAATAGGATGGGGCTCTCTTCCAGAGCTGTGAAAATTTCTGACTATGGGGCTGAATTAATTAGGAGACAGTGCACATTGTCTTTTGGCAGAGTGCCTGTTCTGCAGCTCTTACTTTAAATGAACAAGCTGTGTTCATAAAACTGGAAAGGGGAATCATGGATAATGTTTTTTTAGTCTCAGACCACTTTCAAAGCAGAACTCTTTCTCTTTCAATGCTGTTTTTTAGGGACTCATGTAAGTTTAATCCTCCAGTGTGGTGACAGTCTAACCAGGTTCTGCTTACTGACTTTTGAGTCATAGAACAACAATGACTTCTCTAATTCCCCTTCCCACTCACCAAATTAAAGTATGGCTTATTTTCTTGCTGTTGCAAGCACTTCTTTGTTTGGCTGGAAGCATGGAAATGAAGCCCTTTTCGCCTGTTTCATGTCTCACCCCGTTATTACTCAGCCTGTAAGACCTGAACCAGCTATTGTATAGGGTAAACTATGAACCAAATGGAATATGATTTGATTTTCAAAGGCCATATTAACTGCAGATCAAATATGGCATTGAAATCACTGGAGGAGAGGCAGAGAGCTGATGCATTCAACTTTAGCATGTCATTTTTACAGTGTCCCTTTCCCATCACATGAATCCACTGAAGTGCTGCTTGGTTTGTATTTTAATTCTGTCTCTGCCTCTGTATAATGCTGTTCCCAACAGCTTCAAATTCAGACTGAGTTTTGCAAAGGAGGGGCTGCCTTAACCACAGGAGCTGCCTTGTTTCTTCTGTGTACACCCTGGGGACACACCTCACTTTTGGGGATGTTCTCCTCCAGAAGAGTAAAGATGACTGGAAATTTAAGAACAGAAAATGCAAACACCACTTTGGGCTCAAATACACCCCTGTTACAGCCCACTAAAGTTGAAGGATGACTTTTCCTATTGGTTTCAGATGGATTTTGATGGGATCTGCATCCTGGTGCAGCAGAGTGCCCAGGCAGAGTCTCAGTGGGATGTTGTTGCCCGTGGTACCAATATTTGTTAGTGGCGTCGCTGTCTTCAGGGTTCTACCACAAACTGGCCCCTGTTCCCAGGGTTGTGCAGCTTGGCCATAAGCATTTCCTTGTAGCTGACAAGTGGGAAGCAAAATGAAGCAATTTTTGGTTGTTGGCTTGGGGGCAGAAGGTATTACAAACCCATTTGCTCATCCCTGAATTCCAAGACTGGGAGGAGCTACGTCTGCGAGTTCCCAGCGCTTTTATGTGTTGCTGTAACTAAAGAAAACATTTATATTTAAGAAATGCAATTTTACAGGCTGTTTACCCACAAAACCAATACACAAGATATAAAAAGCAACTGCTTTATATGCACAGTTTCCAGCTTTCCCCAAAGGCTTTTCTCTGTGCATCCCACGTTATGGATCTGTAATACACAAGTGGTTGCTGGAGCTAATCCACGTTGGAGGCAGAGTTCGGGCAGGTCTGCCTGTGACTCCTGAGAGCCATTCTGTACCAAAGGCCAAATTCTGCTCTCCTCTAGGCAGTAAAGGAGGCTGTGTATGATTAGGATCAGCATAATTTGGCCTGGTTTGCCCGAGTTGTTTTTGTGTTATGGGCTATAAGTAACCAGCTGGATGGTGATGGATCTGCAGCGTTCTCTATATCAGAGGCAGCCTCTGACCCTAGAAGCATGTCAGTAGAAGACCTTGTTCCAACTTTGTAATATAGTACAGTAACAAGCAAAGGAAATGAAACTACCTTGAAAACTGTCTTGTTAACAGTTTCACTTCAACCCACAAAAGGAGATCTGACCTCAGCTTAGCCCTGAGGCAGACATTGCTAGATTCAAATCCTGCGCCCAGCAAATGCCTCCCTTCCTCCACCCGTACATTGGGAATAACAAATTTATGCCCTCTGAAGGGTATGCCCTCCAAGGTATGAGAAGTACATAGCACTCTGAGACAGATTCTAAGTATTGGAAATGAAGAGAATGACCCCAAATCCATCCCTCCCCTGGCTGCTGTGCTGCTCTGCTCACAGCTGTAGGTCATACAGTGATATACTTAATTGCTGTGTGCCAGAGCAGGGGTTGCAGGACGTGCCTGGCACCATCTTCTTCCTTCAGTGGGTTTAAGGGAACTTCTTTAACATAATGTGAATGTAGTTTTTTGTGATTTACATGTACTACAGTTTGAAGTGGTACAATTTCTTTTAATTTTAGGACTGATTATTTGATGCTACAATAACATGGAAAAAACGTGTGTGTAGTTTTAAAATGAATGGAGAACAATGGCTTTAAGGCACTCCAGCAGAAGTGGTGGCCCCATAGTACATTCTTGCTCAATATCTGCCCCTTTCTTCCAGAATGTTTCTCCTGTGACTTCCTGATGCACTGAGACCTTCTTCACTACACGAAGTGTCTCTTCAGGGGGCCTGTCAATGTATCATGGTCCAGGTCAGGATGGGTGAGTGCTGGGTACAGAGAGGGCAGGTACAAGGTTGTGACCTGTCTCTTACTGGGATTGGTGGGGCAGTCCTCCTTGAATTCAGATTTTTACCTACTCAGATGCTTGTCTTCACCACAGTGTTTCTGCCATGGTTCCAGGGATACCCTGTAAAAAGCTTTTGCAAATCTCTGGCTGTGTAAGGTCTTTGTAAGGGTTTACACAGTCAGCAGTGTTAGTGATCATTTTCCAGCAGACTCCATTCCTGCTTTGGAAGGCTGGAAAGGCCAAGACACACTGCAGTGCTAAGGAGGAGGAGATCTTTTTTGCATTTAGGCACCTGAAGAGTGTTAACTGTTGCTGAAGAAAACTTTTTCTTGCTCCTTTGTCTCATCCCAGCTAGCTCTGTTGGAGTTTGCCTCCTCCAAAGTTCTCCAGACAGTTGGATGCCACATTGTACCCTACCCAGGTCACAGAATGCAGGACTGACTGGTAAGGTGCAGACTCAGGCTGTCACAGGGTTCAAAGTCATCAACCAAAACAACCTGAGAAAGGACCAGTGTGAATTTCTGGCTTGCCTGAATTTCCCCCTTCATGCCCAACATTTTGAAATAAATGGGGAACACTTCAGGTTGATGTGTTTGCACCCCATAGTCCCTTACCTGAGACAGCAGTGGAAGATCCTAACAAGCTTTTGAATCCTCATTCACTCCAGGGCTGCCCTGTAGGAGCAGAAAGTGCAGCAGAGTTGCTGAGAATATGAGTAAGACAGAAAGACAAGCACAGTGGCAGTACGGACACGTGGCAGTGAGGAAGTTTTCACTCTGAGCCCATCAAGTCACTTCACAGAGATCACTGAACAGCTACAGAAGGTAATCACTAACATTACAGGGGTTAAAAGCATCTCTAGCATCTCACTGGTGTTTAGAGTCACTCAGACCCCCCTCCTGTCCTGTAGAATTTTCCAAATGTCCCAAGAATGGGCAGCACTTCTGACCTTGCAACACAGACCATGCGAAATGTTTTATTTCCAGGGCTGTAGCTTGGAATGCAACTCACACTATCTGCTGGATTCCCATCACAGGACTGGCTGGTTACCTTTTTGTTCTTGTTTTCACCAATATTAGCAGATCGTGCTCCAGTGGCAGAAGGATTGACTGCCTGCCCAGGTCAGTTCAGGTGGCCCCGAGCAGCAGAGCTCGTGTCTGCACACACAGTCTCAGCAATCTGCGGCTCTTTGTTTTGCTCCATCCACAGGAGTTCTGCCAAGGCAAATGCAGCCCTGATAAGCACGTGGGTATTAAAGCCAGAGTTGTCCCAGGTGCAGGTGGGTTTCTCTGTAATTTTTAGCCATGCAAGCTGAAAAAAAACCCCAAGATTTGCAAACGAGTCTGTCTCATCACTCAGAGCCCCCACAGTTCCCCCTCCCTGTTTCCCCCCGGGTGTCAATTCTGCAGACTGGATTGAGAGAGTTGTACTATAATGAATAATTTTATATTCAAATGGTTTACTGAGCATGATTTGTTTTGTACATATTGGAATATGATTTAACTTATTTTTATTGCCCCTTTAATCTTTTTTTTCCACGAGGAGAAGACAAAAAATCCCTGCCCTCTCTCAATGTGAGGTTGCTCTGTGTTTGTGTAGTCTGCCAGGCAAACACACAACAGCCACAGGATTTCTCATCATCCCTCCTGCTATCTGATTTTATTTTTCAGTGTTATTTGTCTTTGAGGCTTTGCTTACATTGTCTCTTCTTTCCTCTCTGCTGCACACTCAGCACAGGGAAGGGAAAGGGCAATGCAGGCAGGACTTGCTTTTTTTTCCTCTCCTTTCTTGTGTGCTTTACCTACCAAGGAACTCAGTTCTTCTAGGAGTTGTGTGATTGAGGGTAAAAAAAAAATACAACTGTCCCCCCACCCACCTTCCATCCTCCATGTTGTAGATCAAACAGATTCAGCTTCTCTGAAAGTGATTGTGGCTGGAGTCATTCCATTGGGCTGAATGTGTATGGTTTGCACCTTCTGTTTTTTTTTCCACTTCAGGAACTTAAAACCAACAACAACAAAAAGGACAACTGTTTAATTTGAGCCAAGTAACACTCAAAGCTTTATATATTTATTTATAGCATCTTACAAAAAGTGTTAAAAGGTTTTTTTCTTTTCTTCCGCAAGAAAAATTGGGATTTAAAAAAAAATCATCTAATTGTTTTTTTGTCTAGATCAAGAATGAATGTTAGCAGATGAAATAAACCCTAAAACTGAGCATCTGGTGTGTGTGTTGTCCTTGCACTGGCCTTTGGATGTGGTTTCAGTCTAGTATGTCTTGCTGGCCTGTAAAGCTACCACTGGAGTTGATGGAGAGTATTTGTTTTCTGCTAAAATAACAAGGGTCCTAACACAGAAATATTCAAGCATAAACTGCAATTTTTCTATTTATTTTCTAATATTTTGTTTTTTCTTTTCCACCTAGGATTGAACCAACATTACAAAACCCCTTTAAACCTCCTAAAACTGATCATCTTATAAAATTATCTTCAATAACGTGCAGTCCTCTTAGTTTTCTTTTTCAGTCATAGCAATGAACAGATTTGCAGGCAATAAATGGTGGTTGTTATACCAAATATTACAGAATAATTAACAGACATCTTTTTTGTTTCATGTTCAGAAGTACTTTCACCAAATGTGACCTTTAAAAATGTTCTCCAGTTACAGAACTAAAATAAGCTGTGCACCTGGTTTTGATACAGTGAAAAGTAAGTTAGAGGTAAGAAAATGATGATACAAGTGCCTCACAGCATCCTGGGAAGAGCTAGATGTTTATGCAAGGGTAGCAAATAATACCATTGTTATTTCACCCAAGCATCATTACACATCACAGGTTCCACCACACGCTGGAGGAGCTGGAGGTGGTGTATGAACCTCTCTAGCTGGGCTGCTGGGGTGTTTTTTCTTTTCCACCTGTGAAAGGAATCCCACACAAGTTACCAGATGCTCAGCCAAGTAAAATGTATTAACTAGCAGGGACACAACACTCTATCAAACTGCTGAGTGGTTCCTCATTTTACTTGCTGGACAGTGCTGGTGGAAGGTCCAGGTATGTGTTGGTGTGCAGGTAACATCACTCATCTCAAGGGGAAGCAAAGGCACAAAAACTTTGCAGCCATTTACTTCAGGCCATGCTGCAGAAGGAGCCTTCACAAAGAATTATAGAACAGTTTGGGTTGGAAGGGACCTTCGTGATCATCTAGTTCCAACCCCATAAGCAGGGACACCTCCCACTAGACCAGATTGCTCAAAGCCCCATCCAGACTGGTCTTGAATATGTCCAGTGACGTGGCATCTGCAGCCTCCCTGTCCCTATATCTCACCACACTCATACTGAAGAACTTCTTCCTAAGTTCTGATCTAGATCTACCATCTTCCAGCTTGAAGCCACTACAAGCCCTCGTAAACTTCCCCAGCTCTCCTGCAGGCCCTAGAAGTCCCCAACAAGCTCTCCCAGGTGTTTTCTCTTTCTTCTCCTCTGGCTCGCAGCCTTTTGTTGTCAGGTTTAACCTCCCATCGACGCCTCCCCCCGCAGGGGCCGGGCTGGAAGCACAGGTGGTTCTGGTAAGCCCCGAGTTTATTTCCTGGGGCACCAGAAGGTTCTCGAAGCGCTGCGCGGCGCCGCTGCCCCTCAGCCCTAAAATAGCGGCGGTGCAACGGCCTCGTCTCTCTGCTCCGCGGCGCTGCCTCGGGGCGGCCACCTCTACCCCGGTAAGCCTGGTCCTGCTCGGGGGAGGGCGGAGCACCGGCACCCCTCGCTCCCGTCGAGGTGGGATGGCCGGGGAGGGTCCGGCTACACTCGGCCGCTGCCGAGCGAGGCTGCCGGGGCCGCAGCTGGTGCGGGGGGCTCCCCCCGGGCTCCGGGAAGGGCTCTGTGGCCTTCAGGCCTCGCTGGGGGGTCCTGTGGTTTGTTCGCCTCGGGGGTTACTAGTCGGCGTCACGTTTCCAGTAAGTAGAGTAAGTACCAAAGAGCCTGGATGCTTAATCAGGGTAGGTCGTGCCTTGGGTCTGGGCATTCCTGCTGCTGAGACCTTGGGTGCTTCTGTGTTCCGGCCATGAGGTCCTTCCAGAGCTGTAAGAGGTTGCAGCAGCCTGGGTACGGACACAGCCCGTTTTGCTACATGGAGGCCTGTCCTGTGGCAGTGTCTGTGTTGGAGAACCTTGTTTTTCTCCTCCTTTTACCTTCCTGTCCCAAGAGCTTGGAATAGACTCGGTCACTGGAAGTCTGTGCAGGCAAAATGCTTCCATTTGCACGTGGGCTTCCTGCACCATCTTTAATATGGTTCTTCCTCTCAATCAATGCTAGAAAGCCTCTGGGAAAAGGAGGATAGCTAGCAGGCAGCTGGAGGGAAGGTTTCTTCTATTGCACAAACTGGTGTAGGAAGGGGAAAGGAGCAGAAAATATGCTAAAGGAGGCTTAAAAGAAGCAGGGAAATGAGTTACAGAGGGGAGAGCCTCCAGACATTTTTTTTTTGGTCACCCTGATGATTGTTTCTTTCCTTATGCTTGAGTCCAGGATGTTCCTGTTATATTTCATCATTTTACAGTATCCAGCACTGCCTCTGGGGGATGTGCTGCCTCAGGTTAATAGGTTACCCTAACAATAGGCAGCCCCTGGCTGCTCTGCTGCCCCAGGTGACAGCCTGCTCCTCCTGAATGGAAAAGCTGATCCTGATGGTACCATATCAGAGGAGGTGGTGCTGAGCTCTTGTCAGCAGGTTGTGTTTTGTTTCTCTGGCTCACGCACTCACATGGAGTTACTTTAGTTCTTTAATAACATCTTTCTTGCCGCTATCTAGAGGAGGAGGACAAGCAGAGCAAGCCCTCTTTAACACTGTAATGCCAAAGGTTTTCTGCATTGATTGATCTTTGGGTAGGACAGGTTCCTTTTTTCCTTGTTGAGGATTCAGGTGTGGGCCCACATAATGCTGAACAGCCTCTTTGTCAGAGAGCAGACAGAGGAATGGAGATTCTTGCATAATTAAACATATCTCTAGCAATAGCTGCATGCTTCTATGGATTCTGTAAAAGTGGGCAAACTCTAGGAGATCCCCATGCATTGCAGTTCATAACACTTTGATGCAGTTCTTCAGTGCTGCTCTCAATAGGGATGTAGTGTACAGATAAATTCTGGGCTTTCTGCAGCTGGAAATGTTCATGACTGGTGTAGGCACATCAGCTCAGACCCTTTGCTGCAGGGGAAAACTAAGTCAAGTTCATACATACACTGAAAAAAATTATATTGTAGGCTTAAGAGTAAAGCAGTTTGAGCTTTGCTATAGTTACTATTTCATAAACTTCATATTAAAAGGGGTAGTCAATGAAATATTCGTGAATTGAACAGCATTTAATAGAGCATTGCTATGTATCTGTTAAAGCAATCAGAAGTTGCAAGTGAAGAAGGCTTCTCTAGCAAGGCCCTGTGTGCTTTAATTGATCTGAGAAGTGGCTTGGAAAAGTATACACACATGTTCATATTTTGCAAGCATTATCTATAAGCCTAAAATGAAAATTACCAGTCTATTAATATTAATCAGACTGTCTGTAGCATATTCAGGTGCTTTGGTATGTGATACTGTTTCTTAGGTCCTGGAAGTTCTTCACTTGACATGATTTTACCCATTTCTCTTTGGTGACTCTATTCTCAAGAGTTTTTTTGCTCTGAGTGCTCTCACGTCCCTGCTCTGCTCTTACCTGCTCCCTGGTCCTGCTGCAAGGAGGGTTTGTCCCCATTGATGGAGGACAAGCAGTATGTGAAGTGGGGATCTTGTGCCCTTTGCACAGGGAGCTGCAGAAGTGAGATACCCAAACGTTTTAATCAATATCCAGCCAACAACAGAAGGGAAAAGTTGAATATTTGTCCTCCAGGAGCTGGGAATGGAGGAGTGATAGCTGGACCTTGCAGATGTTTAATGAACAGCATGGTATTTATATATTTATTTTGCTCTCCCCACTAAATAATTCTATCAGGCTGTGGTTATGGAATCCAGATGTTTGTGCAATAAATGAGTAATAGTGATAAATAATAAATCTTTAATCCGTGCAGCTTTAATATATTCTAGTTCTTACTGGATTCCATTTAAAAGCTCCTTCTTTTTATTGACTTCAACCAACTGTTATACTCAGTTGTGCTGTAAATAGTCAAGAAATTCCATGTGGCCTAATCTGGTTAATTCAGGCTGGATACCTGATACTGAAATGAATCTGTGGTAATCAGTCATCAATTTTCTGGCATAGACAGTGACAACATGTATAAATCATGCAGCCTTTGTGAGAGGCTAAATAACTTCCCTGTCGAGCCCTCTCTTTGGGATCATATTATTATTGCCAGACATTGTTTGGTGAACAAGAGCTTGCAGCCAAATTAGTGAGTGCTCAGATGTTTTGCATACGACATCAGCCCCCATCAGTGCACGTTTCTCCTGGTCGTGTGTTCGTTTCCTTAATCTCAAATATTTTGTTGCTAAATGAGAATTTATAAACTGATGCCAGTTAGACACAACTTCTTGTAGGCTGTTGAATTTTACCAGGTTAATGCATGATCACACCTTTTGTGTTACTGGGAATATTAAAGCCACACTGCTTAGTTCTGGGGTGGTTAATGAGGGCTTTGCTCCCAGCCTGGAGAACTTGGGTCTTGGAAGAGAATGCCACTGGGAGATGTATGACCTTCTGGCCTGGGATTTCTGTTGAAGTTTCTTAGGTTTTGGTCAAGATCAAGTAAGGAGCAATTGCACAGAATTCAAGAGTGTGTGGTTGTCTGTTTTGAGGGAGATCCAGCCTTCTGGAGCAGCTGAAATGACCAACATTCTGTTGTTTTGGGGATGAGAGTGAAAGCAATGGTCCAGTGTGAGGAGAAATCTCTTGATAGGAACCTAGCTGATGGAACCCTTTATCACAGCTGTTTTGCATAGTTCTTCATGTGTTTTTTGGATGCTGTTGTGAGGCAAATGATCTTTCTCCTCCACTTAAAAGGTTGTCAAATGTTAAGTTGGGAACCAGTCTGAAGACCTGGCTCTGATGGACATGGCCTCATCTCTAGTTCTTCATGGTCACCCTTGAAGACAGAAGTCTGTAACCTTTTGGACATGCCATTCTATCTGAGCAAATAGGTTTGTTGTTTCTTTGCAATGTCTTAATAACTTTGAGGTCATTTTAGCTGTCTGCCTGCCTGTCTGTCTCGTGCTGTGCCATTGCTATGATGCCACAGCTTGTGAGGCAGTGACAGGCACTAGCCTGGCTGTCTTCTCCAGTGCAGGAACAAACCCAGGATGAGTTCTATCAAGGCAGCAGGCTAAGAGGGGCATGCCTTGGTGGGTAAAAATAGAGGAGGGTCCTAAACACTGGCCAGATTGAGCAGATGTAGTGTGGGTTGTTTGTGGTACAGCAGAGCTGGCTGTAGCTGTTGTTCATATGATTTCCTAACGTGTCTGGAAAGGATTCTCCCTTACCTAGGAGCATTTTATTTTTCTAGAATATTGGGCTTTATTTTGTACTCCATCAGTTCTCCATTGTTGTAAGAGTAAATAATGTCTGTAAATTAATAATAGTTCATTCTAGGTGTGTATGAGACCTGCGTGTGAAGCTTTTGCTTGGGCTTGATTTCACTGTTAAGTTTAAGCAATGCTTATTGAGACCATAAGATTTGACATTTTATATGTACATTTAAGGACTTTCACAAGAAAATAAAGCCATATATCTGCAGGGACAGTGTGTTGGGAGGAACAATTACAGCAATAAATAAAGCTTTCTGCTTGCATGCCAACATAACAGGCTTTCCTGTCTCCTCAGCAAGCGAGCTGCTGTTAGCAGTTGCTTGTTAGGCTCTTTCTCCTCTAGTCCTGCTCTTCGTTTTGTGTATATTTTAGCAACCTTGACAAAGGAAAAAACTCTATTAAGAAGCAGCATTTATAATTCACAATGGCTGTAACATCTGTTGCAGGACTAGGATTGCAAACCACATCAGCATATTTTACTTTTGTTTTCTCTCTGTTTGGGAATCTCATTAGCTATCCTACATTGTTGTTGGTTGTGTTCCCTCCACCCTCCTGTGGCTTCTTTGTGAAAACAAATTACTCTTTCTTCCTCATTTTTTGTAAAGGTAGCCTGCAGATCAGGGTTAGCCAGAACCCGTGGTGACTGGTAATGAGAAGATAACTCTTCTGGTCCCATTCTTGGATGGGGAGGTGGGACAGCAAGATGGCAAGTGGGAAGAGATGCATTCCTTACAGCAGCCCTTGCCTTATGATTCACTTCTTAGGTAGTCCAGAGCTGCTTTTTGTCTGTTAAAACTGCTTAGGTGTGTTCTGCCCTCTCCAAAGTCTATTTTCAAGTTGTCCTTAGTGTTTTCCCCTCAGCCTCTCTTCTCATTCTGATACCAGATTTGTTCTTTATTAAGCATGGATGCTGTGTAGAAAAACACTAGTAGTTTTTCCTGTAAGGTGTCTGATGCTTTCTACACTTCCATATATTCACTCATACACTGGCTTCAATAATCACAGCAGGATTTCCTGTGGCTGAAATGATGCTGAAACATTTGGAAAGCTGGAGGATGGAAACTGGAGAGGATGAGCATAAAGGGATAAAGATGGACAAGCTAGTGGTCAACTATGTCATCCTTTTTATGGATAGGATGGAACCCAAAGCTCTCCCCCTCTTCTGTACTGGCAGCAGAGGCACCATCACTCAAACACAGCATGATGTGCTGCCCCAGTGTCACACCACGTGCATCAAGCCAGTGCAAAAAGCTCTGTGGTGGAACTTGGCTTCAAGCAGCTTCTTGCAAATGGGGCTGTTATGCCCTAGCTTCAATAACTGTAGGGATATCGTTGACCTTCCTTTTCTTCATGCCCTTAAAGAGGATACATAGATTCTTTCCTGCTCTGAACACTCTCTGAAAAATAGCTCCCACCTTCTGGAGAGCCAGGCTGGGGTACAGGTGGGTTCTTCCTTGCTCCTGCCAAGAAGGTGTAAATGTCCATTACATTTCCTTCACTTAGCTCAAGGAGAGGGGTGACAGAAGGGCAGCATGCTATCCATTGTTATAAAAGTCCATTTCTTACACATTAATCGTTTTCTTCTGCGAATTACATGAAGTAACAATGCAGGTTGCAGGAGGGAATAGTGGAGAGAAGCAGAAGCCAAGAGGTGTCCACAGTTGTGTGCTCTGGAAACTGCAATGCTGTTTATGAAATAGGTAGTACAGAGAATATTCTAGCTAGAGTTAATTGGAAATATGCCAGCACGGGCTGATACACAGACTGCCAGCAGAGATCATGCTCCATGATAAAATAAATGGAATCAAATAAAAGAAATGGAACAAAATAAATTGCCCAGCTCTTCTCACCCTTACTCTGTCTTGATCTCCCTGCCACCTTGATAAGTGCCGGCACATCAGCCATGTCAGGTAGCTTCTATTTAAATGTTTTGAGCATAAGCCAAATTATTCTTCCTATTGTATTTCTTAAGGTCCTTCATGTTGTTAAATGGTGATGCGTGGTAATAAAGAATTGCAGAGAAACTTGCCTAAAACACTGACCTAGGAGGGATGTTTTTCTCATCTATTTAAGAACTCTGTTGTTTCCCCTCTCTACAGAGCTTCTGGCTTAACAACAACAACAAAAAGCAAACACAAAACCAACAAAAAGACCTGTCTTGTCAGGGGTTTTTTGATACATAAAAACCTGTAGCATTTATTATGTATCTTATTATTTTGAAATGCTGCAGCATTTGTATGCCAGTTCGTCAAGCACACCCTCACTGTGCCATAAAACCCCAGAACACAGTGAGCACCTACCTCAGGATGCTGTAACTTAAATCCTGAGAAAGGAGAATTGGTTTTAGTCTCAGCCCCAGGCCATGCCATAATCAGTAATCTTTGCATTAGCAGGTAAGATTAGGAGTTTCTCTCTGTTAACAGTGTGGGGACCTGCAAACTTGTCTCTTTAAGAATAAATAAAAGCTGGCTCTTGTCACATAGACATTTAGTCCCCCAAAAGTGAATGTTAATTAACTTCCAAAAAATTTCCTTAAAATATTTTTTTAAATGGCCTATTGGAGTATATAAAACCACAAAAATCTTCCTTAAAATTATTGTCACCCTGTTTAAGCACCCAGTTACTCTTATGCTTTCCTGGTGTGCAGAGCAGGGAAGGAGCTGTATTTTTTGAGGAAACAATGATCTGGTGACAGTGGTGAGGAAGATGAAACTCTCAAACTCCATTAGGGTGCTTGAATCACAAGATTTTTTTTCACAAGTTAATTAGTCATTATTCCTAATATAATGAAGTTCTGTGTTTGATCCCACAATTCCTGCCTCTTGTCAGATTTCTAATTGTCTCCAGATGGACTGTTCTTCCCCTTCCCTCAAAACTTTCTCATATTAAGTGAGGTTTTTATAAGTGTGTTATATTTTATTGGAGTAAAAACTTTCCAAGGTTATACTCTTTGACACAAGCTAAGAGTTGAAACTACAGTGTGGAGTTTCATAGGCAATTATACACAGAAAATGATGAGTTCTGATTTATGCTCTAGATAGAGGATATTAGAACCTGCCTGAATACCAGTTACTGACTTAAAAGCAGAAGATAATTGTGAATGTCACTAATTGCTGGATGAGTGCTGCAGTGCAGGAGCTTTGGAGGGTTGGGACCATCTGTTCTCCTGACGTGGCCTTCCAAGTGAGGAGCACAGAGCTTATCAGTGGAAGGAGGTTTAGTGGAGAGCCCCAGCATTCTCTTCCTCTTGGAGCCACTGGCTCCTGCCTGTGCTGCTTGCTGGAGGTGATGTAGGGTGTCTCTTCTTCATTGCTAATGTATTTGAGGACTTCCACTTGGGAAAGCCCCTTGACACTAGGAACACCCTATGAGCACATGCACACTGGGGGGGTCATGTCATGCTCTCTGGCTGTGCCTTTAGATCACAGGAGAATCTAGGGGAGGATGGCCAAGAGTCCTCTTGGATGTTAGTGGGAGAGCTGGAGTGAGGCATTAGAAGTCATCTCTATTACTAGCAGATACACTGGATCCAAGGCTTCTGTCCTGTTTGTTCTGGTAGTGTTGGAGGGATCTTTCATTATTTTGATGGAGTCTTTTCTTAAAATGTGGGATATTTCAAGGAGCTAGAAATGAACTTCTTGCAGCAGCAGCTTTCTACAGAGAAATCTTCCTTGCAAGTCTGCAGATGCTCACCCTATCTCTCTGTCCTGGGTGCAGTTGTAAAATCCTGCCCTGCTGTAACAACCATAGGAATGTGTTGGTTTTCATCTCCAGATCTCTTAACAGTGCTAGAGCAAGCTAGGTTTGAGAAATGGCCACAAGTATGATGTGAAAACTTAATGAGAGGTAGGGGGGAACTGTGTCTCTCACAGGGCTGCTGGCACCAATTTGGCAGGAGTTTGGCTGGTTTTTTGCTTCAGTATGTGCCAGCATATGATAAAAAAGGAAGTTGAAATAACTTACCTAAAGCAGAACAGTTTATTTTTTTTTAAGATCCTTAGGTTGCAGAGGATTTCTTACACCCTAAGGATGCAAAAGTTAGAAGAGTGGTGAAGATTGTGGGGGGTTAATTTTTTTTCACATAATTTAAAAATCCTGGTATTGAAAGTACTGGAGATAGCATAGTTAGACAATCACCCCAAAGCCAGCTGTCTGCTTTATAAGCATTATGGTGTGATTTTAGGAAGCTGTTACAAATAAAATTCTTGTGGACCAGCTCTTAAAATGTGCATCTGGATTGCTTTCTTGCAAGACAGGAGAAGGCCTGAGTGACTTTAGGGTACATATTGTTAGCTGAGTAGAGGGTGGGATGTGATAGAGGACAGCCTGAGGGAAGTAAAGTTGTGTTTGGTCCTGGGATTTAGAGCAACAAGTTTGAATGTGGTACAGTGTTGAGAAGTGATGTGGTCAGAGCATGAGGAAGCTGTAGGCAGCAGCTCTCCCCAGGGATAGGAAAGGGCAGCATGGGTGTGGGAGAGCCTGGGGAGGCTCTGGTGATGGAGCTGGGAAGTCCTGATGGGCCCAGCAGTAGGAGTTTTAGTTGTGAAGATGCAGAAAAATAGATTGCTTCCACATTTTTATTTAAGAAGTGCAGACATGGAGCATTTTCAGTAGTCATGTTCATTTGTGGTGGCTGATAAAAGGTGTGGGGAGCCTGACCCATGTAGGTTTTGAGTTGCAAATGAAGAAGTGATAGAGGACGTAAATCTGTACTGGTGTAGAGCTTGGCATCTATCCATACACCATGCACAAGAACCAGTGTGTTCAGCAGCACATCAGCCTATTGCAAGGTACCTGCTTATTTGAGTTTCTTAGCACAGCAGAGCTGCTTAGAAATGAATCCTTCCTTGTTCCTTTCAAAGCTCTGGTTTCAGTGTCTTTCAGTCAAAATTATCTGCTCCTTTTAATTATGCTTTACTGCATTAGACCTGGCACAGCATGCTATGGTGAAGGCATTGCCAACCCAGATTGACTCTCCTGCACAAAGCCCATACAGAAGTCAGGGGAATAAATGAATTTTCTGAAAGGTGAAGTGAGCCTGCATCTTGTGGGAGAGGAACAGAGCCAGGGTTTAGATAAGGATTAAGCAGTACCTGCTCTCAAAGGTGACAGTTCGATAGGGACTTCTCCTTCCATACCCCCTCAGCACCAGAAGCTGTCTTGCCTGATTGCCTCTCTTTGGTGCTGCTCTGTGCAATACCTGCCAGGCTTGTATCTCACCAGTAACACGGTGACAAGAGCAAGTGCTCATGTGTGGGACTCCAGAATTTATTTAAGAGCATTTCCACTTGCTTCAGGGGAGATTGTTCCTGCTGAAGGCTCACAAAAGCAACCAGTAATTCAGAGCTTCTCCCTGGGAGCCCTGAGGAAGTCTCAGTACCTGCAAGTTGTTGCCAGACTTGAAAACACAGAGGTTTGTATTCAGTCCTCAAAGCAGTTTGCCCGACTGGAGTGTTAGTAAGTATGCTTAAAAGGAAAAGAGCATTACTCATGTTTCCCTGTTTAGAAGTGTGCTGGTGGGAAGGAAAGTGATCTGCTCTGGTTGGAGCTCCAAGGAGTAATCTCCTTTCCAGATCAGGGAATTTCCCACAGTAATGCTAAGGAGGAGTTTGTAGGCTGCTGCTCTGGTGCAGCTGGAGAGAGCGTTGTGTGAAGCTGTGTGTTTTCTGAGACCTTTGCTGCAGGACTTGAATTTTTTCAGAAATCTTCAGGAAATCTGCATGTGATCTTGTGGAAGACCAGGACCAACTTTTATCTTGAGCTCCTCTCAAAAAAAAATCCCAGCCAGGAATGATAATTGAAAAGAAAAAGCTTCTGATTTGTAATGAATATTTCTTGGGTTTGAGTTTTGAAGGGGCTTGGTACAGGTGTAAGAACCTTTCCCAGGGTGACATCTCATACATAAAAAACCACGGAGGTCCTGACAGGGCTGCCAGAGGGAATCACGCACAGTTAGCTGCTAGATGTGTGCATGCATCACTGCCTCCTGCCCTTCACTCCGAGAGGGAGGAAAACAACTCTGCTCAGAAAAAGGGGGGAGGAGGAAGAAGAAAGAGTATTTAAAAGGAGATTGGGTAACTCACCTGTCTGGAAGCCTGTCTACCCATCTGAAAGCTGCTGGGCAGCAGTGATGCTGCTCTTGAAGTGCCCAGAGCCTTGTGAGCTTGGAACATCAGTAAGAGAAGAAAGTGCAAGTCCAGTACTGAAAATGAGATCCTAAATCCATCTGTATTTTGAGGGTGGCTGAAAAACTTTGTCAGTGTAGTTTGATGCTTATGTATAGAGCAAAGTACTTGACATAAAGCCTGAGTAAACCCTTTGGATTTCACACTCTGCATAGAAAGATTCTGTTCAGCTTTGAGTCAGTCCCATAAAAGGGCCTTAGGTACTGTGCACAGCATAGTGCAGAATTGGGTGGTTTTCTCTGTAGCTGTGTTGGTAAAGTTCCTGTCTCTGGACACCACATGAGCATTGTGCCAGCTCTTAACTGACCAGGTTTTAAGAAGCAGTTCCCTCCCATTCATTTAATTTTGGGTTCTCCTCTCCTAAATAGTCTGAGACAAATGTTTGTTTCTTGGAAACTAAGGTCCTGACCCAAAAACTATTTAAATTGTCAGGAATGATTTCACACTGTGCAAAGCAACAGAACACTTGACAAATGTGCCTTCCTAGGCTGCAAGAGCAGCTGTCAGAGCACCACCCAAGGTGGGGTTGTGGATCTCTAGGACATTCCATATTTCAGGCTGTGCCTGAAAGCTTGGCCCTCACCTTTTCTGCCCTTGGAGCCAAATCCCAGGCCGTGCTCTTGAGATGATAGCATGTGCAAGAAAGTGGGTGAGAGGCCCCAAAGTGCCCATCTTTGGTGGGTGGGAAGAGGCTGGAATTAGCAAAGCCTCTCTCTTAGCTTGAGCCTGGTATTTTCTCTGATGCCCAAAATGCCCTGACTTTCTTCTCTGTTGTTGGTGTCTGTAGGAGTCTGACCAAACATGTATGTGTGGCTTTGAACTTGCTGCACTACATTTGAAGAGGTGACATTCACCAGTGTTAAAGTGACAAGCTAAAATTACATCAAGAGTTCAGGGAATTCACTGTGCATTTTTTTTCTGGATATTCCCTACTGGTTTGGGATATGAATGTAAGCAAAGGCACAGCTTGGCTTCTGCCTTTGGTATGGAATAGGTCTAGAGCAGTAGTATTCAATTTTTATTTTTCCAAGAGAGTTGTGTACCACTCTACAGCACACTTTAACTGTACAAGGAACAGGCTTGTGTTCTGTTGGTTAAATTTGGAAATGTCAGTGTGTGCATTTTGCTGTACCAGAGGCTATCAGACCAGAATAACCAGAGGAGGTTATTTTGGTTTCAATATAGCTGTTCATGTGGTAAAGCTGAATGGCTTTACCATGACTGAGCTGCAGTGTGCAGCTTCTTGCGGGACCAGACTTTTTATTTGCAGCTTTTTATTCCAGAATCCTATAATCTGTTGAAGTGACAGCTCCACCTGTGGTCAGTTTGAGTGTGACCGGTTTAGATTTAAATAAAAATAATTTTCAAAAAATCACTGTTGAGAGCTGTAGACATCCCAGAGGTGTAATGATTTTATCAGAGGCTGTGGGTAACTTAACTGCTTCCAGGTCAGGCCATATGCTGTTTGCCAAGGGAGCAGCTGCAGGAGCTGGTGTCACTCCAGGTTAGAGTGGTTTGCATGGTGTTTCCTAACCTGCCCCTGCCTTAATGGAGTGATTCAAGCCTCCTAACCAGGCAGGCTTTGCCTGAAGTGTTTTATGGGAGCATCTTTATGTTGGTTGAACTGTAGAAAAAATAAACTCAGGATGGGAACATTTTCAGGGAGCTGTTAGCAAGGTGTGGCTGTGCCTGCAGTGGGAGATACAGCCTGTTAGAGGTAATGGGGGCTTTTCATTTGCTGTGTTGTAACTGAATACATGCTCCCTTTATTGTGCACAGGCCATAGATGTCATGTATTAGGAACATTCATACACAGGCTGTCATACATAATAATATATCACTATTATACATAATAGTATCTTGCAGGGCACTGATTACTGAAAGTAAAAATCCATAGTCACTGGTCAGTGTGGGTGTTGAGCTCCATGCTGAAATCCTTTCCTGTGCATGGCCTCTGCACCAGACAGGCCTGCAGTAAAACCTGATGACATGAGGTTTGCTGGTATCTTCACTAGGGGAAGAGAAACTAATTTAGGACAAAACCCATTTTCCACTTGCTACCTGATGAGCTGTGAAGTTCTGCTTCAGCTGAGTGGTGTGAAATTATTACCTTGAAACTACTGATTAGACTGAGCTCTGTTTTTCATTACAGGCTCTATGATAACAGAGAAAATGGACCCCTCCTCTGGATCTGGTCACAGAAAATGCTTGGAAGCTGATGCCTGGTGATGTAGCACTCTTCTCCTTGCAGGTAAGCAGCATTTAGCTCAGTCATAAATTGTTTCTCTGCTGACCTTAAAGCAGCAATGGGAACCTGGCTCTCTGTTACTTTCCCAAAGAAGTATTGTTTCTGCACGCTCATGCAGCTGTATCATAATTTTTACATTTGAAATTTGTTGATAGTCTTGTGCTTAATCTTATCATTTTCTTCTCATTAATTAACTCACAGTTCAATGACAATTAGCTTAGGAGTCTTTCTCTCTACGTTTCATAGCAGGGAGCTGATGCAGTTCTGGAGTGTGATCATACTTTGCTGTGCTACATTCAAATGTGTTTAAATAATAGGTGGGGACTGCTCAGTAAATACTTAGAACATGAATCTATCCCATGGCACCAGAGGAATACATGGAGAGTTTTTCTAGACTGCTTATTTACAGATTTAATGGAACTAACAGTTGTCAATGCAGTGACTTGGCTGAGGCATCAAGTGGTTCATTTGTATTCTCAATAACAACTGCAGACTTGCTTCATTTAATTCTTACTTTTACTTTCAAAGTTTGCTTCTACATTGCATCTCATTTTATGTCATTTTCAGCAGTTGTGGAAAATAAGCTTAGGTCTCTCCTGCCCTTCCACTGCAGAGATGATTTTATTTTTTAATTCACATGCTCCCACAGCCTTTTGTTCTGTTGCTTGTAGTGATGATGTGGCTGTAGAGTCAGTGTGTTGGTAAAGTTGGCCTGACAAAAAGCAGCCTCACCAAAAAGCCTCCAAACATTTATTCTCATCAGATGAGCTTGCTGAATCTATTTGCTTTCAAGGTGTGTAGTTAATTCTGTGGTTGAGAGGAAGGGGGCTGGGACCAGCCCTCTCTGTGACCACACTTGAACTAGATACAGGTCAGACTGTACCTGTGTTACTCCATCCTGCACTTCACTCACAACATGTTCAGAAGGGATTGATTTACAACTTTGCTGCTAATAATAAAAAGTATTGGGACAGTGCTATGTTTTTGGATACTTTTTAAAAATTGGAATTCACCTTCTAAAGCTAGGATGTCTCTATTTTGTGTTCTTATTGGAGACTTAACTGCTTTTGGTTCTGGACTTGTAAGTATGGTCACATGATGTTGCTTTTCTATGAATGAACATGGTATTCTTCATGTTAGATTTTATCTTCTGCTATACAAATGCTTAGGAATCCTGAGCTGCTCAGGAGTTAACCGTGTGCTGTTAAGAGTCACTCTCTAGCATGTCTTTTGGGGCTCTTTTCTCCCCAAGTTTTACAATGGAGCTGGATGGTATTGTGTGGAACAAGCCTTTAAATGACTGGCACCTCTTGCATTTCCAAGAACCTCTTTTTCTGTCCTGAAACTCCATTTCAAGTGCAGGAGAAGATGGGAGTTAGTGGATTGTATGGTTTGTGTGGGTGTACATTTTTAATAATCAATTCCAAGAGAGGCTGAACTGAAATTGACAACTGAATGTTTCCAAGTTTGCTGTTTCTCCAAAAATTACTTCCAAATATTTTCCCTGTTTTATAGGTTTTAACTAGTTTATGCCTACAAGTCTTAGCTGCCATTCAGAAAAAGCCTCAAGTATAATAAATACTCACTTGGCCATACAGGCGAAATGCAGTTGGTGTGGCTGTGGATATATTATTCATTGCTATGTGTGATTAATAGCCTTGTAACTTGCTGGTGACAGCAAATCAGAGCCAAAAGGGAATCAAAAAGGACATAAAATAGTTGAAATAAATAATGTATCTGCTTTCAGGTCATGAGTCCATCATTTAAACAATAGTGATTTTCTTTGCATCGTTTTATATCTCTGCTATTCAGGACTGCTTGTTTTTATTTGATCACTTTGCCTCCTGCCACTAGGTTACTTAGAGAAGGTTGTGTGTTGCTTTCTAATTAGATGATGAATTAATTCTTTCCCTTCCCTACTGGTTCTGCTTTGGATTTTTTTTTATCAGAGTAGCCTGGCTAGTGATTTCAGTAAGGCTTTAATTATTTACTTGTAGTTCTTCTGTGACATATAAACTGAGAGCTTGCAGAGTACTTGTTTTGGATCTCTGAACTCTCTCTGGAGAAAGCATAGGAGGCAGTTTGTGAAACCACTCTCCTCTCTAGCAAGAAGAGTATTAATTTTTAGGACCTGGCTTTCTGAGGCTGCTGTAGGGTAGTGGCTGTTTCTTGCTCTTTCATCTTTGTGGAAAATTCTGGCGTCGGTTAAGAAAAAAACGTGTGCTCATATAGTACATTAATTAGCAGCCCTGAGTGCAATTTTTCTGAAGGTGCTTTTGTGGCCTCCATTCTTTGTCCTTGCTCTCCTCTCTGTCCTGGCTGGGGCACATTTACACATAGATCTGCACTGGTTGAGCTGTACGTGTTGTGGTTTGCCAAGTTTAGCAAAAAATGGTGTAAGATATGATGAGTTATTTTGATAGAGTTGTCTGAGGAACATATTTTAATGATAAAGGGGCTGGAGGTTTTTTCCATGCCTAAAAGTGGCCTTTTTTTCTGTCCTAATCAATTCTGTTTAAATACTAGAAACTGATGAGTCTTGCCTATAGTAGGGCTAGTACATGGAGAAGGGGACTTCTCTGTCATTTCCCAGTGTGACTTGGGATAAGAAAGGGATAATAAAAAATATGCATTTCTCAAAGATTTTCAAATTAGTAAGTGATAGTTTAGGACACTGAGAAGTATCTAAGGCAATCATTTAATTTCTTCCTCAAGTTCTGTGCTGTTTGCTGGCAGCAGATAAGTTTCTCAGAGCATTTCTGTTCCATGTGCACTGGTCACTGCTTTGGTTAAGGTGCTGAGCAGCTACTGAGTTGTAAGAGCAGCTTCTCTCTTGTTTTCTGCTAGGTATTAAGCTTAACAGCCTTAAGTAAGTGAATGCATCAGCAAACAAATTGGACAGCTTTCAGGTGGTTGCAAAGTTGGGTCCTTAGAGTGAGAGCTTTCCTAATATCTCATTCCTCAAGACCATTGTCCCTAAAATACATGGGCTTTGTTGAAGAGCTTTTAAAATCAACTTCAAGATGTTAAAATATTCAGCTTCTACTTGCTGAGGCTGACACTGTCTTCAGATGACATTTCTGCTTTTAGAATGCAGTTCTTGCTTTGATCAGCAACACAAAGTGATCAGGTACATTTATTATTCCATGAATAAGAGCTGGTAAGAGGTTTCTCATGCTTCTGGTGGAGGGAAAACAGGCAAGGGAGGAACTTTGGGAGTGAGGAAGACAAGAACTGCATCTTGTTCCCCAGTGGATTTGTCCAACAGAAGTAAGCAGAAAGGCACAGGGAAACTCAGGCAAAAGATTTGCTTCAGAGCTGTAGCTCTGCTGTGCCACTCAGATGTGTGTGTGTACTTTTATGATGGGTTTAGAGTCTTACATCAGTCTTTAGGTGTTAATGTTACCCAGGGAAAAGTGTTTCTCTAGGTTGTGAAACAACAGCTTCTCTCAGATATGTGATAGGTACAGACTTGTGTCCTTACATCCCAGTCCATCCTACCATAGTATAGGTCAGGAAGATGATTCTTGAGCTATGCAGGGGTTTCTAAATTACTTTCTACAAGATTTTCTGCCCACTCTCCAGAGAACTTGTGATAGTCATGATCAGATACAAGACAGGGGACCAAATAAACCTGGTTCAATGTAGTGTAAAAATTTCTGTTTCCAGCCCATTTCTCCTAGAACCAATCCATTTTTGTAAAAGAGGTGTCCTAGTTCTAGTACAGCACTAAAAGGACATAATAGTCTTCATTGAAATGAAGAAATTGGCTCATGATTTGCGTGAGAAAGTTGATAGTGAAACAAAAACAGTTCCATAGGAATTTTTAATTAATAAATAGTAAAAAAAAACCCCAACAAACCAGCCAAACAAAATAGATCCAGAAGTGATTCTGTTTGGCTGCTCCTTTTCCTGTAGCAGTTAGACCTTTTCAAGGTAGCTATATTTGAACTTCACTGAAAAACATTCTAACTGAATAGCAGCAAGTCTAGCAAATATATCAGTGCTTAGAGAGATGGTATTCATGGCATGCCTTGACCTGCATGCAGCACAGGCAGCCTGCAGCTGTGGGGCACAAGAACATGTTCTTCAGACTTGGGGCTGATTGGGGTAGAGCTTGCCAAGCTCCACTTTTCTGTCTTTGGACTTTGCCTTTTTTTTCCTTTTTTCTCTTTTCTTTTTCTTTAACAGAATGCCACAGTAGAGCACATGGGACAAATATTTCCCAATTTAAAAATAGCTGGAAATTGCTGGGAAGGGGTCAGCAGGCACTTGGGGATGGTTTCAGCAGTGCAAGCACTCCATCTACAGGTCCAGACATCTGCTGAGCTGATCCCTGTGCAGCATGTTCAGGGTGTTTTCCTTGTGTTCAGAAAAGGACCAAGTAGCTAAAAACTTCCCCAGTGTGATTCTGAGCAACCAGCTTCCAACACAAAACTGTATCACCTACCATAAGGTCACCTTCCAAAGTGTAGCTTGCCTTTTTTTTTTCCTTAAAAGAACTTGTTTGTTCAGTGGGAAAGGGAGAAGCTGCTGCTTGTGAAGGGGGGTGATGGCAGGGAGAGGAAAAAAGCTGTAGAAGTTTAAAGCAAGTGTTGGTGTGAGGAGAAAAGTGAGTGTGAAATTGCCATGTGTAAGTTGAAATGGGTAACTGGAAGATGATTTCCATCACTGTGTCAGTGTGGTGAGGTTTGAACAGCTTCCCAGCAATAGGATGGGGGAGTATGAAACTCAACTCTTTTGAAGTGATCAGGATAAATTTGGGAATGAAATGCAGCAGTGGCTGTGGTGTCAAGGTGCTGGATTTGGTGACTCAGGTGGTACAGCTCGAGCCAGCAGTCAGTAGTGTTGTTGGGGCAAACAAAGTGTTCAAGAGGGCAGAAAGCATCCAGTCTGACTTATTTTTGAGGGTGTTTTGAAAGGCGCCAGTCGAATAGCTTGTGAAAACAAAACAATGTGTTCTTACAGAGATCTGGAGAGATCAACAGCAGTGAGGAGTTTTCCCATGTAAGCCTGCCAGCGTGCCTCCATTCAGAGCTGGAGACACATTCCTGGGGTAGGAGCAGAACTCGGTCAGTGTGTTTGCTAATTGGCCTCCATGGCTGCCAGGACAGCAACAGATAAGGCCTTATTTACCCAAGGGAGAGAAACACAATCTTAAACACATCTTAAATACAGTTCAACTTAGGGACACAGAGTAGAGCATTAGGAAAAATGTTTGTAACTCATTTAGCTTTGTTCCTAGGAGAAGATGGCAAAAGTGTTTAATAAAAAGCAAGATATTTACTAGGTCTGTGTGCAAATCAGAAGGGTGTGTTTATTGATAGGACTGGGACATCTTCATCAATCTGGAGCAATATGCATTAAGCAACTGATATTTTAAGATTTTTCTAAAGGGTAACTCAATAACTGGTGTTTTAGAAGTGTCAAAAGAGATGACTGGGGAAACCACTGACCCAATGATGTTAGTTTTCAATAAACTGTAGAAGATAAGGCACAAGTTACAGAAATGTGGTTTTGAAGCAAGCAAAGAGTTACTTGTCCAGGCATCTGAATCAAAACAGAGGGAACACTCCTGGGACATCAGTGATGCCTTGAGAGCTGAAATGACTCTTGAGAGGGTTTTATGGGACATAATTCTTGTCAAACAAGTGTGACTTTGAGGAATTAGAGGTTTGGGTTTAATAGCAACACTGAGTGTACACATAAATGCTTCACAAAAGCCTACCTTGTTGCTCCAAAATAGTGACTGTATAGCATATCCTTAGAGCATGTGTTAAAAGGATTAAGAACCAGTTAGTAAAGTTTTAGTAGTAATAGTTAGTGGGAATCCCTTTTAAATAGGTGTTTGAGATTCTTTTCCTCTGCAGTGATCCGTGCTATTCAGTGGTTTTGTAAAGGTCTGGAAGCAATTGTGGTGACAGCTGCTCAGCAGCAGTGAATCATACCCAGCAATGCAGATTTCTTGGGGCCTCTTGCTGGAGGAGAACAACAAAAGCATTTCAGTAAGGCAAATTTGAAATGATACATCTAGGAATAAGAAACATAAGGACTTCCAACAAATAGGGCTCTGTATTCTAGTGTAAAGAAAGGGGATAGTGATTGTAGTGGACAGGCAGTTCAAAAGAAATTCTCAGTGGGATGGGTAGAAGGCCTCTGGTGGTGCTTGATGGAATAAAAGGCAAATACTCAGTAGAAGGAGTGTAGATGTTTGTGTGCATGTATATTTCAGTACATTTTTTCTTCATGCAGTGTTGATGAAATTGATCCTGCAATGCTTGGAATAATGTATCCAGCTTTGATGCCAAGATTTTCTTTTCTTTATTAAATAAAAAAACACCCAACCAAGCAAACCCGAAAATATCAAGAAGACAGTTGAAAGGCTGAAGGAAATACTGCAAGTTCTCAAAGTCCTTACTGTGTACTTATTGTAGTAAATAAACACCTACAGGTAGAGAAAAGGTTGGAAGCTAAGAGTCTAAGATCTGAGACCTGTTCTTTTCAGCAGAGAAAGGAGATACAATAAGTGTGAGTGGCAGAAACTTTACCCAGAAAAGTAGGAGAAATGTGACTTTAGTGTTGGGAATTAATTTTAAGCAAATAAACCAGCTAGTTCTCTGTACTGTAGTGTGTTGTAGGAGGAGGACAAGAGCTGTACAGAGGTGACTGTACTTAGTAGAGGGGGAATGAGGAGAAATACAACAGCCTCCAGTGAACAGGCAGTGAGACCAGGAGCTCTGGAACTGGTGACACAGTGCATGACATAGAATCAGACTGTCAGGTCGTCTAATCCAGCTCCCCTGCAGTCAGCAGGGGTATCTCTTACTACATCAGGTTGTTCAGAGCCCCATCCAGCCTGGCCTTGAATGTCTCCAGGGATGGGGCCTCCACCACCTCTCTGGGCAACCTGTTCCAGTGTTCCACCACCCTCATAGTGAAGAACTTCTTCCTAATGTCTAATCTGAATCTGCCCTTTTCTAGTTCAAAACCATTGCCCCTCATCCTATTGCTACATGTTCAGCTAAGTTGTGAGTTGCCCTTTCTTAAAGATGAAGGTATGTTTGATCCTTCCCCTCCCATCTTTAGGAGTTGGAAAAGGTCATTCATGAGGAATTTTGGCTTTCTAAGTGGTGCTGTCAGGGGGTGCTTAGGATGCTGGGGTGCTTCCTGCAGCAAATCCCTCTCCTCAGGCAGGCCCTGCACCTCCAGGTGTGTTTGTGCTCAGATGTAGTGACAGCATTAGTTAGAAGCAGGAGGCTTGATTGCTTATCATGTGTTTCCTGGGCTGCCTGGGAGCAGAAGAGGACCCTGCTGTGCCATAATCAAGTATATTTCAGAGTTCTTTATTCCAGATCTTCACACAGAAGAAACACTGTTCTCATTCCTCATCAAGCCCCAAGCTGGCTAATAAAGGAACAAATTCAATGTATTCCAAGCACAAGGCAATCTGTCTTAGCAATGAACTTAATAAAGTCTAGTCAGCAATAAACCCGGGTAGTCAGAAGTGATTTTCCCTGAGTGTCCTGATTAGGGAATGCTGTTCAATTATCTGGATTCCAACAAGCAGCTGGCATACATGCTGCAGACAGAAAGGGAGAGTGAGGGAGAGGGCTTTAATTATCTTCAAGTCAGCAAAGATCAGTGTGTTGAATCAAAACAGATGGAGTGTGTAATCCACTAGCAATACTCGTGATTGGGTAAATATAGTTATATGGCAAAAGGAGGAAGGCAGAGCAAAGGGAGAGGAATTTTCCTTGTGGGTGGGCTTTGAATGTTGGTGTGTTTACACTGTCACTGCTAGCCAAGGTGGAACCCTCAAGTGTAAATACAGCACCAGGGTGAACCTTTCTGTGGTGACTTGCAGGGCTGCTCTGGGGAAGCAGCAGGGTTTGGGAAAGTCAGTTCCTTGAGGAACCTTATGCTTTGTGTTCCACTGGCAGGGGCTGTGTTATCAGTAGCAGATTTGTGAGTCTCTTGGGTCCAGAAGGCACAGGTTTAATTCCTTTCCTGGGGTGCACTTCGGGCATTTCTGCAGTGACTGTAAATCAGGCTGGACTTGTTGGACAAAGTAATTGAAGACATTTTTCTGGACAGCTGTGAGCTGGTGAGGTGTGTGATGGAGGCACCATACAGCTGCTGGATGGAGGTAGGGTAGTGGTGGGAGCTCAGTGCTCTTCTTGGTTCCCAGTTGTGAGGTTTGCACCAAGTGGCAATAGGACTGACCTAACAAGCTTGCCAAAGCCCAGCAAGAACTTCCACCCAGAAGCCCCTTATGATTGCCTGTACTAATCTATGGGGTTTTCTGTTGTGCTGCAGACTGCAGGTGTTTGCTAGGGATGAGGTTAAATCCACTGCAGGGCAGTAAGTGTTGCAGTGGCAAAGCTGGCTCTGCTTACTGATGAGAGCTAGACATGGCTGCTAGAAATTACTTTTCAGATTGCTGTCAAAAAAGTGAATGGGCAGGTTGAGCACTGGTGAGTAATGCACATGTGGGAAGAAGTTCAGAGACAAGCCAGAACTTGGTGGGCTCCCACAGCAGCTGCCCTGGGCACATCACAGCTCTGAGGGACACATCCTGCACCATGTCTCAGACACAAAACCATGTATCAATAACAGTCCCATGCTTAAATATGTACATTGAAAATTAAAAGGGGAGAGGGTGGTGCAAAACCCTCTCGTAGTTGAGGAGGCAGGAGGCATATGGCATGTATTTACTCCTCCTGGCTGCTTCCTTTTCCCCTTTTAATTGTCTCCTAGGATTTGTTCTCATTTTCCAAACCTGAGCAAGTTCAGCCAGCCAGCTGTAGGAAACCAAATGCATATTTCTATGACATTCAGCTGAAATGTCCATGTAAAACTGTCTATTTTATAATGCTTTGATTAATAAAGATGCTGTAGTTGAGAGGCTTTTCTCAGAGTCCCACAGGAGTTTGGAATGCATTCCCAGCTCTGGAGGAGACCCAGGCACACATTTGTAGTTGGAAGCATTTGAGAAGCTCTAACTTCTCTCAGTGCTTACTATGAACATACTAGTGTAAAAGTTAAATAAGAGAAACTGACATAGAAGCACCTTTTTTTTTTAGTAGTAGTAGTAGGTAGAGTTAAAAAATATAAATCTACCTTAAATGTAAAATATTTCTTATGGTTTCTTTAATAGAAGTGTCTTGGCTTAGGGGTTACTTTAATACCATGATTAACAAGACTGGCTTGGAGAAGGAACTCTTTACTTTTCCCTTCTAGAAGCTTTTCAACAGTATCCCAAGCCTTGAATACAAGTAGTAAAAAATGTACTCTGAGCAACTCTGTTAAAACATCCATTATCAGCCCCAAAGTAATTGACAAGAGAGGCAGGGGTAAAGAACAGAAAAGTCTTTATTACATTAGATCTTATTGTTGCCACTGTACTGGGAAAGTCACTGTAATCTCAGTTCAGGTAACACTCCATAGAGAATAACTCCCAATGTCTTGGGTCAGTAGGTATCAGTGCCACACTGAGTTGCAGATATTCTTGAACAGGTTACAGAAGTTTTGGATATGCAAAACAATTTATATTTAAAAAAAAAGAAAATTGGGTTCCTAAGACAGTGGCTGGATATTTACTGCTTTGTACATGTCCCACCCCATTCATTTCCTTTACAACCCATCCCCTAATAGCTAAAGGAAAGAGAAATCTTAAAAATGTATTTCTCTGCTATTTTCTAGTAAGGCAGTGAAATCTTCCTTTTCAAATCAAGTACTGGGCATTTCTCAGTGTGAACTTTTCACAAGAGGACAAGCTGCTTGTAGCCAGACATTGGGAACAGTGTCATCACTTTGCCACAGAAATGGCTTTTCTGATCTGAGGGATCCAAAATGATGTTGTGGCCTCTGTAATCCCCATTTTCTATTCTTTTATCAGTCTTACTAGTTTACAGGAGCAGGCCAGCAGTGGTATGATCAGGAGCAGCTCTATTTCCATACTGATCTTACTAAGATTTTTTCAAGATGGAACTGTCAATAGATTTTTCTTTGAAGGGCCAGTTGAGCACAACAAGTGAGCACATGCACAGAGCCAAAATAAGTGACTATTCTCCTCTATGATTGTTTTTCTTATGTGCAAATAAATATTGGCTTCCCAGGAAAAACTAGAGTAGTTCACATTCAAAATGATCAGTACCATGTGCATTTTATGATGTACTTGAGAAGGGTCTAGGACTCTTCAGAGTACTGCAAAAGGTACAAAATCTCACAATAGATGTTTCTAGTTTCTTTGTATATCAGTTGTTAGATTTATTTTTTTTTCAATAAGAGCTGAAGAGAAGAGCATGGTTTCTGTTAACCAGAGGGAACAAAAATATTCTCTGCAGCTTGCTAGATCTTATAATTAAAAAGAAAGAAGTGTGCAGTGTGGGTCTTTAAGTGCATATATTAACTATTAGAATGGAGGAGCATAATTTAAAAATCCTGTAACTGATGTTTAATTTAAAAATTTTCTCCTCATTCAGCTCCAAACAAGACACTGTTACTACTCTATCTTCTATCTTCTGGTTTCTGATAATACTTTTTAAAAATGAAGCCAAATATAGTTCTAGATAGGAGAGGGGCTTGTTTTGCAGAAAACTTGAACTTTTCTTGTTCTGAGGGCTCAGGCAGATTCCTTCCTCACCTCCACATCCTCCTCTCCCTCCTCATCCATCCCTGGTTGGAGCTGTGGTGTGCAGCTGCTGCCCACCTGATCCTGTGCCACCAGAAGTGGGTTGGAGCTGAACACAGGGTAATCTTACGTGTGCTGTATTGTCTGTTTAAAATAGGCTAATTAACACAGTATGTAATTAATTTGTTGACAGGCACATTATTGGTTTTTACACTAGGAAAAAAAAACCTTCTGGTCTAAGTCTGCTTATCCTTAACTGGGACAGTTTTGATGGGAAGCATAAGCCACTTGTACTTACAGAGCATCAGGGAGACTATCTGAGTTTAAAAACCCCCAAAGTGGAAAATAGAAAAGCTGATAACTTGTGCTCTGTGAGCTCATGGTTTGAGACTCAGCCCCCCCTGTTTTCATGGCTTGCCCTCTGCAGGGGGGAGATATAAACTGTCCTTTGCAATACCTTCCTAGAATTACCCACAGCAGTGTGTGTGCAGTGTTAGGGATTGGTTTGCTGGCCTTGTCACCAGTGCCAGCAATGACCCTGCTATTCCTTTTAACATATGGGGTGTTTGTTGTGTTTTTCTTAACAGTTTGGGTTAGTGATTGGGCCCATTCTGGAGCTGTGGGGAAAAGCTGCTTTTCTGTTCAGTTGCCCAATTGAACAGTTTGAACTGCTGTCTTTCAGATTCCTCCAAAACATTTATAGGATGTACACTACAGTAATTCTAGAACAGTATCTTAAGTCAGGATTATCTTTAGCTTATATACAGTACCTGTATAAAACCATGGGAGGCAGAAATTATCCCAGTATGGGTTTCTAAAGGAGCAGTGCATAGGGGACTATATTTTACTACTAGAAATACTACTTTAGTTCTTACATTTCAAACTTCTCAGTGTTGTAGGGAACGGACAATCCTACAGAACAAAGGAAAGAGGATTTGAGGATTTCTTTAAAAATTGATATGCTCATAACACAGAATTGTGGGAGTATCATCTTTAAAAATTAAGACATGAATATGAGTGATAGAACTAGCCCAGGGTAATTAATCCTTGCAGGAAAATGTTTTCTTGTCTGTGCACAGAATGAAAACAAATGCAGGTAAAATATTCAGAAACCCCCAGAATCAAATCAGGACTGTAATATGTGCAAACAAAATTATGATCAAAGGACTGAGTGTGAACTAAAGCTTAAGACCTAAGAACTCCCAAGTTTATTGATGTGACAACATCTCTGTTTGAAGAAAAACAGTTAATGAAATTTACATGAGAAACTTCCAAGCTTCCACAGATTTTTCATAAACAAAAACCACTCATGAATCAGTGAACCACAGCAATAGTAAGGCCCTACCAGTTCCACAGACTGATTGAAACTTTGAGCAGGAAGGGAGGAGGGCACTTTGATTCAAGTCAGGGGGGCTAGGATGAACTGAGCTGTCAACTTCAATGTTCCACTCACTTTGTAAGCTCAGGCCTTTGGATTTGGATGGGCACTGAAATAGATTGTGGTAGCACTAAGCCAAACCTCCCAAAGTTGAGCAGTAAATGAAGACAGGACATAGAAAACCTAAGTAATGCTGGATTTGTTACAAAATTAAGGGCATACCAAACAAATCTGAGAAGCATTTCTTTGAACACCTGCTGATAAAACAGTATCCATGATTCTGAGCCTTTTAATGTTACCTGGAAAAATTCTCTCCATCACTTGAGGTTAGGACTTGGGTTCTAGGCAATGGCTCAACAGGTCTGTGGTTTCCAGGCTCTCAAGTTAGATCTGGGGCTAAGAGGATCTTCATCAGTGGTGGAGGGAGCAACAGCTGAAGGAACAGGCTGTGGCTTTTCCAGTGGATTTTGAAGTTTTGTTTCTGAAATGCTAAATTCCATCCTGGGCTCTTTCATCTCCACCACAGGTGCAAAAAACCAGTAATGCTAATTCCAGCAATCCAATCCTATTTCATATGCAGAACTTAACCCAAAGGCAAGTAATAAAAATGCATACATCATCCCATTCAATTATTCAGCAGTTTTGCAGACATACCGGAAAAAAGTAGCTTTCAATATAAAAATTGTCTATGAAACAGTCTAACTGGAGTTTTTCTCCATGGATCATAATTCCACATGTGCTGCTGGATCTGTAGAAGAGGAGAAAAAAAGAGCACTCATTTCCAGCTGCCTCAATTGGCAGATTGGTTTGAAAATTAGTATATAAACCCCAAAGATTTGTTCTTTGCAAGGTTACCAGTGACTGAAGGACAATTCATACCCATGGTGTCTAGTGGCACTTTAATTAGGGGTTAAGATAAGGCCAAGCTCATAAAACTGCAGGAACAGTGAGAGTCTTTAACAGAACTGTAATACAGCTCTCTGTTCTCTAAGTTTCAGAGTCAGGTTAAGTTACAGCAGCCTCACTCAGTGAGGCCTTTCTGCCCCATTAAAATGTATAGATTATTTAACAGCTCCTCTGTGCAAGCCTTTGTGTGGTACAAGCTCCCAGAGAAGGAATATGCAACTCAACCCCAGCCCAAACAGGTAGGAGTAAAGTCACAGAAGCAGGGAAATAGAAAGGTTACCATGTGTGTGTTGTCCTGGCATCTTAGCTGGTGTTCCTGATTCTTTTTCTTTCTGGAAAAGACTCTGGAGCTGTTTGATTTCTTGATCATAGTCCTGCCATTCTGGAACTATACGCATGGCTGCTTGCAACTTGGGCTCTTTGGTCATGGGGTTGTTACACTGCAAACAAAACAGACCAACTGCTCAGATACTTGGTGCATTTATAAGGGTTTATTTACTGAATAGAGGTATGCTTCCCCCTGGTGGAATTCATCTCTTGGTGGTGAACCCCACATGGCTGCATTTTAGCTAGAGGACAGTGTGAAGTCTCTTTGCAGATTCATAATAAAATGGCAGTGCTCCAAGGAGGAGAAATATAGAGCTAAAGGAAAAAACATGAAGTACTGAAAACATTTAAGAAAATACAGGATGAGGTGCCTAGATCTGAGGTAGGGAATTACCTCTAAAATTGGTCACTGTGTTTTATTGTGACACAAGAATGAGGGGCCATGCTGCACTTACCAGATCAATGGTTTTGGCTCTCTTCTTTGAGGAATCATCACACCATGTTTCACACCACAGCCACTCCTGTGGGAGTGATTTAATTGGCACCTGATGGATCATGTTGTTGGGCAAATCCTGTTGTGAAGAGTAAGAGTTAGTAGAGGTTTTGACAGGGAGGAACAACTCCCTCAACCAGAGAGTACTGAAAAGTTTAACTTCTGTCA
>VYZX01029737.1:14501-31011 GCA_013401335.1 Brachypteracias leptosomus
TACAATGTCCACAGATAGCTACTTATTGGGTTATTTATCCCAAACTCACCCGAATCTCCAGAGGGCAAACTTGAACTGCAGACATTAAGTACACTTTTATTTACTGAAATGGGGAAGGAATAATTCCTCCTGTGGATAGTGGCAGTTAATTGCATTCCACAGTAGGGAATTTAAGCCCAGGAATATAGCTATCCACCTACAATGTAAACAAATGGATTTTGATCATCCCTTTTCACCCAGCACCCAATCTGGTTCAAATGTAAATTGATGCTGTGACCATCCTAGTTGTGTTAAAAGCCATAGGAAGACCACCACCTCTCAGTATAAAAAAACAATTATGCATTGCGCTTCCACAGTCACAATGAGACTGGCTGAACAGGACATGAAGAAGTACTTACAGAAAGGCTACTGAAGATTTCTGTAGAGTTGTTGACAGTGACCATAGTAAATATTATTCCAAGAAAAGTTAAAAGTCTATAGTAAGGTTTATTTAAAGAACTAGTCCAAACCAACCCTACAGACCAGAAGGATGTGTCCTTTCATTAATTGCTCATCAGGACAAATCCATTACATCACGAGTTAAACTGTTAGAAAATGTAATTATTTTTATTTAATTCCTGAAAGCAATAATGCCCTGTTGCAAAAATTTCTTCTGGGTGTCACATTTATTTTCATGTCTCTCATATTCTAGAACAAATAAAGCTTGTCCTTTGGAAATCTGCATTTGATTTCTCTTGCCATTGGCAAAAGACAGACTATGACTGATAAAAGGGGCATATTACTAGTTTGCTAATATTTCATGTGGTGCACAGCATAGGTGGTGGAGAATTGGCTGTGCAGTCTTAAATGAATGTGATTTTCTTCTCTCTTCCAGTACCAACGTGCACCATTGTGCTGGCACTCTGATACACCCACAGTGGGTCCTTACTGCAGCTCAGTGCTTGCAAGAGTGAGTATCCACTAGAATGAATGCCAGGCATTTCCTGAATCTGTATGAGAAAATCAATGGAGAAGCAAAATGCACCCAATAAGACATTTTCTTTACTCCTTATTTCCTATCTTTCTCCCCAGCAAGCTGATTTTTATCTTCTACTCCTGTCTCAGTCAAACAGCAGTGGAGCACAACAGAGGTTACTTCTGTCGTCTGCCCTCTCCCTCACCCCAAAGCATGCCAAAACAGTATGCTGATGATGTGCTGGTGCTAATTGCACTTGAAAAAAATGTAGCTAGCTGCTGACCCTTAGGACTTTAGGAGTCGTGAACACTGCAAGAAGGTGTCACATTATTTACAGCCCATGGGATTTTTCACCATCATAAAAATCAAACTGTTAAAAAAAGCCACACTTTCCTCCTCTCCAAGAATAAATGAGGGCATCTGTGCTCAGAACCAGCAGCCTGGCCATCTTGTTAATTGCAGTTCTCCAGGGAAATAATTGAATTTTGTAAGAGTGACATTCTTGATTACGTGTATGCATGCATAACCTTCCCACTGTCATTTCTTCCAGGTCAACAGAGCCTTATTCCTACAGGGTATTTCTTGGGATACAGAATATCAATGCAGCAGAGCCATCCCTGCAAATCCAAAGTGTTCAGAAAATATTAAAGGAACCAAGTGGAGCCAACATTGCTTTGCTGAAGTTGAACAGGTACCATTTCAGTCCAAGTTTTCCACCCCTAACACCTTTATTCTGAAGTTACAAGGTAACTTAGCCTGAAGTTAGCTCTCAGGGGTGGCTGTGGGTGGAATGAGAGAGTGTGAGAGTCCCTTTGAGTGTCAGCATAGGCATCTGTTCAAGGGTGAACTCTGAGCATCTGAGTGACCCTATTGGCAGAACCCGTGTGGGATTCTTACACATTTTAGGGAAGGCAAGGACTATTTAGGATGAGAGGAATTTGGCATGGGGAATTCCCAGACACCACCTGATAAGAAGCAGCTCCACTGACGCAGTGAGTGTGGAGGCAAACTAAAGTGGGTTTGTGTCTGGAAGATATTCTGCTTGGATGCTTTTCCTGCTCAGCTCTGAGGGCTGAGAGCCCAATCAGAAGTTTTGGGGCCAGGAGGCACCATAGCTTCTGCATGGAGCAAGTAGAACAGTCCAGTTGCCCTAGCAGTGCTTCAGGCTGAGCCACACATATGTTGCATGAACTGCAGACTTGGCCAACATCTCAGTAAAACCAGTTCCTTCTTGTCATATTGTGAAAAGTCCTGTGGATAACTGTTATTACCTGAAGCTGCCTTTTGTATCTTGCTTAGATGGCTAAGCAGTCTGCTCTGAAATGTGTGCAGTTATTTCAATATTATTTGTTCCTTTTTGGAATGCTTCTGAAGCTTTTCTACTTATTCATTGGTTTCCTTCTTGTTCTTATGCTCCCCACACATGGATTAAAGATCATGAAAAGCTCATGTTTGCCTTGAGAGGGCATTTGTTTTTAAAAATTCACCATAGAGGTTTAATGAACTTAGTACAACTTCACTTAAATTTCAACTTGGATTCTCTGGTGCTTGCTTAATAAAAATCCCACTGACTTCAGGTCAGTAGAAGAAACTCATGCTCCACCAGTTTTGCTGTTGGTAGCGTTTGTAACTATGTCATTCAATTGTTCTTTCATTGGATGCTCTGTGCACATTTGCGTTGTAGATACATGCATGCCATAGAACTGTAGTCAGTTTTGCATCATACGTGAAATGCCACAAGTTACATATATGAACATCATATTCCTCAGTTTGAAGCCCCCAGGCATGATGTGGTGATGAGGAAGAATTTAATTTGGGTATTTACTTTATCAAGATGCTAGTTCTTAGTAGATACTAGACTTAGTATTGTATGAGATACTGCATGTACGGTTATATCACCCACATAACCAGAGGAGAGAAAGGAATTTTCTGCAACTTCAGCTGTAGCTGCTTATTTATTCATTGATCCATCCTTCCCTCCTCTTGTGAAGTCCCTGAAAATGTCCACGATCTCTGTGGCAGGGACAATCTCAGATAAGCCAGGCTCACACCACCTGCAAGAGTTACTAGGGGCTGGGCTTGGGCTTATGCATCTTCCTACACACACCACAGGGGTAACCAGAGGTCACTGCTCTAGCACTATGCTGCAAACACACTTGCACTGTGACTGTGCCCACAAACATTCCAGAGGCTTTCAGTTTCTGTAAAGAACCTCTTTTTTTTACTAAGCGTCTAGGCACCATCTTACAACCATCTGTACAGTTTTAAGGCACAATCAGCTACTCCACCCTTCCCCTTGCCATTTCCATGCATGGCCTTCTGAGTATGAAGACTGAACAAGCTGATGGTAATTTTTCTAAGGATCTTTTAATTATTTCCTTTGTTTTGTTTTCCAGTCCTGTAACACTTACTGACCGTGTAAAACCTGTTTGTTTGCCTGAAACCAGTCTAATGGTAGAAAGAAACACAGAATGTTTTCTAACTGCCTGGGGAAAAACAAGAGGTAAAGCATAATTGGTATAGTTGAAAACTTAGGAAGGTTTTCAAATCCTATCCCAAAATACGTGCACTCATATGACCTGAAGAACACATTTTACTCAAGATTTTACTACATCAGAGGTCACCGTTATTCTTTTTATTTCTTTCTCTCAGAGCTGAGAGAAATATCATTACTGAATTCATTAAACGAAAGAAAAGAGAGAGAATTAGACTTAAGACTTGACCACCTTTTATCTCTATTTTAGTCTTTCTTCAGATTAGGTGTACATGATATTTGTACAAATAAGGACAATACTCAAATAATGCCTTTTAATTCCGATCTTCATATATATATTTTTTTATTATCTGAATGAAGCTTGCACTTGCCTTCCTGTAGTCTAAACATTACTGTCTGCATAAACATCTACAAGGACATACATTCACTCCAAACTGATAGGATACATGGGCAAGCACCAGCCTTAAGACCTTGTGTCTGAGATAAGATAGCATCCTGAGAACTGTGATCCTTTGAGTCAGAGATTGCTCAGATCCAGACATCTTTGGGGCATGGGCAAAATTAGTTCAAGCTGAAGGTTTTTACTGTCATTAAAACCCTTACCTGAATTTTGTTCACAGTCTAGCATTAGAAAACTACCATGTGGTCTCCTGTTACCCAGCTCTCACTCCACCTGTGCTGAGGGCTGAGAATACCTAGCCCTCTTTGACTCATTTTTGCTGCAGCAGAAGTCAAAGTTCCAGCAGTGGGTTCCAGCAGTGATGCTGCATCTGCCCTCATTCAGTCCCAGCTCCCACATGCTCCCTTTTGGCCTCGTTGAGCTACATGCAAGGGATACTCTTCTCACCCCAGCTGCCAGACAGCACCTTGTTAATATTTCACCTGTAAAATGAAGCGAATGGATTCTTCTTCGTGTACGCATCCACAGAATTTAAAAAAAAAAAAAGTTAATAGAATATGTCCCTGTCTCTGAGTTTCACCATAAAAACCTTCCACATAGATCGCAGTACCTTTTTTCCCTTTCTTGTGTCATTTAGCTACAAAATTGATGCTATGAAAATAATACTTAATGAATAATCACTCCACTATTAGTGTAACTCATCAGCATTATCAAGAAACACTTTTCTCCAGCATAGACAGCATTTACTGGCTTTCCTCTCATCTTTTTTCCCCTTCTTACCTTGCATCTTTTTCTTTTCTGTTCAGCTTGCCACACGATGGCAGCTGCTTCCTATGTTCTAGTGATCATGGCCACAAAAATTAGTCCAGGCTAGATTTCTTCTGGAAGTGCATTAGGATGGAAAAATAAACAGACCATTGTCACATTTAGGAAATGGGAAAGAGGGTCCTGCCGCATCCTGCAACTAGTTCATGAAATCAGTAAAGGAGGGGGAGCAGAGCCAGAGCCCCACATCTAAACAAACTGTGTTTTGGGAAAATTCAACCTTGGCTTCAGGAAAATCCTCCTTGTCTGGAAAACACCTTAGGCTTGAAAGAGTTCAAATGAAAGTAAAGTAAATCCACGCTAACATTTTTCCTCCCAAAACAAGCCATTGCTACTGCACCATGATAAAAGCCTACAAACTGACACAATGGCTCAGAATACCAAAGCACCTGTTTTTATTTATCTAGTAACACTTTGCAAAGAAGAACAACCTCTGCTTGTTGAGGGTAGGTATAATGCAAGTTCAAAAAAATTCAAAGATTTAATAAGATCACTCAAGCTCAGAGACTGTAGTGGAGCTGGGGACTCCCTGCTTATTGTAGGAGGGGTGGACTAGATGACCTTTGTTGGTCCCTTCCAACCGGACATTCTATGATTCTGTGATTCTAAATCCCAGTCCTTTTGTTACTAAGGCTTCACTGGAGCACACTGGCCAGGCTGCCATTTATAATGGTTATATTTTCTTGGTTGTTCATAAAGGTATTGATACAGACAACAGATTAAAAGATGTTGAATTCCCTGTGCTTGAAAATAGAATATGTAATCGTCCTGAATTTCTGAATGGAAGAGTCAAAAATCATGAATTTTGTGGTGGATTTACTTTTGGAAACATAGGTAACTGTGAGGTAAGAACAATCTAGCTTTGTGAGTAAGCAGATCAAATGACAATTTGTACTTTCAAGGCTCAGAAATAGCTTAATCAACTCAAGGCTTCTGCATGAAACATAGCAACTGAGGTATATATGAAATTTTTTCTTCACTCGCACTGTCAACCAGAATAGCAGGGAAATTGTATAGGGTAATTTTGCCTTCTTTTCAGAGCTGCATGCTGACATATCCTACTCATAGTAGCTTAGTGTAGTGAATACCCCACCTGACTTCAAATTAAGCCTGCAATATACTACCTGGACTTCCCTTTGTTCCTAGAGACAAAGAGGAAACTAGTGACTGTTTCTGGGGCAGCCTGGAGTTGTATCACATCTTTATTTAATCCCTTGATTAAATAAAACTTGAAGTGCTTCCAGTTTTCTAATTTTACCAAGTATATGAAAAGACTATTATCATGTTGGGAGCTTTTCAATAAAAGCTGGTAGCTATTTGGTGACAGAGTCAGAAAGCAAATGCTGTTCTGTCTGAGCAGGTGTTCAAGACTGCCAGGGCAAGTGATATCTCTGAGGGTGTGGACACTGCACTCATTGATAGTCTCACAAATCATTTGACTTAGGTATTCATATCCCACCATGCCTGGATTTTAAGGAACAGCATTAAAACAATTAAAATCATTTTGTTCAGGATCAAGTAGATCAGAGGATGTGGTAAATTATGAAAATTCCTTTTTTGTGTGTTTAATTGGACTCACAGTGACCCAGGGATGTTCCCACATCCAAGATTGGTCTGTTTTCAGACCAGAGGAATGGCCTGAATGCTTGGAAACAACTTTTTTTTGCACCCCAATTTTTTACTCCAACGGGTCCAATAAAACACACTCCCCCTCTCTACAGCCCTTCCCTCAATCATATTTTTAGGCCTTCAGAGTCACCACAATATTATTCCTGACAGTATTTTGCTGTTTAAATATTTAGTGTCTCCATCACTAAAGAAGTCACCTTATTCTATCTTCTCCTCTGTAGGCTGAAGTTGGAGGACCTCTGGTCTGCCAAGATAAGGACAAATTTGTCCAATATGGAGTCACCTCTTGGGGACTGGACTGTACGAAGCCATCAAAGCCTGTTTTTGTGAGAATTCCTAGCTTTGTTTCTTGGATCAAGAATGCAATGGTTGTCCACTGAATCTGGATGCAGGCTAGCTTCTCTGGAAAGTAGTCCCTGTGACAGAAACAGCATTCCAAATATGGTTTTAAAATTGTAATAATTCATAAGAATCTAAAATAAATATGATTACTGGCTGAGCATAAGTAGTTATTGCAAAGCGATAGCCAAGTTGACTAATTATTACCACCTGTCAGTGTGTCTGTGTTGTGCCTGGACAAGTCTACCATGCTGCAAGTGGCACTTGATGTAAGGTTCCTACTTCACCCCTCTCTTTGGAGACATGCTCCAACTCATGAAAGTGGCTTCCTCTTTGTTCAGACACCTGCTTTTCTCCTCTGTACATGCAAGCATCTGGCCTATCTCTGTGTACAAGGTTGTCCCCGTACAAGAAACTTTATCCCAAATCAGGCCTGTGCCTATATCCATCACTGGCATCTGATCCCCTTTTTTGTTGCTGCTCCAGGAATAAGAAAATAGCAATCAAACTCAGATGCTGTCTTGGGTAAGAAAGGCCAAGCTAGACTGTGCCTGTGCTGCCAGGAGCTGGATGAAGGCTGGGTGGGGTTGCTTCTTGGGGATAATTCTTCCCACTCTCACTACCCAAGCAGAGCTTTGTGCTGCACAAAATCAACCTAACAATCATCTAACCTTCCTAAGTTAGATGTTTGCATGGTAAAAACAACTATTCACCCTAGAGGGCAAAGCAGTGAGTTGGATGGCATGCGGTATGGTTAACGTGTTTGTGAGGCACTTGCACAGAAATCCTGCTCTCACTTGTGACACTAATAGTTCAGCCCTGAGTTCAAGAATTAAAATAAACTATTCTTTCAGTTTATTTTCAGAAGAGGCAAGGATGTCTTAGAGGGCTGGACAAGGGAAGCTGGGTGCCAGAGTGCTGGTGCTTGCCTTATCAAGCTTGGCAGCTCATGCTGCTGTGTGCTCTGCATCAGGGAGGTGGAGAAAGAAAGGGCACCCCCGGGTTAGTCAAGCCTCTCAGAACCATGGAACCTGGCCTGGTTGCCACCCGGAGCAATGGAAAGGGACTGCCATTGAAGCTGTCAGGAAAGGCTGGGTTAGAGAAAGGCTCTTCAAGCAGTGTTGCAATGACCAAAGGAAATTGCTGAGTTGGACATGTTCCAGCAGCATCAGAAATCAACAGAAACCCACCTGTCCCATTGACTCCAAGTCAGTTACCAAAGCTAGTTCCAGAATTTTCAGCTGTTGTTCCCATTTTCTGTGCATCACTTAAGAACAAACAGTATGAGTATTGACATAATAGCAAAAGAAATGTGCACCTCCTATGGACCTGTAATCTGAACAAGGATTTCTGTATTTTTTTAGTCTTCCAGTTGTATGCTTGATTTAAAGTAGATTATAAATGTATATCTAGTATTTAGGTACCTTATTATTGCTATAAAGAACTCTACAGAGATCAGACTCTATAAACTCATTTTGAGATTTAAAAAAATGCTAGAAGTAAAAAAAAATAAATTTGCAGACTCCCTACTCACTCCTTGATCTTCTCTATCAGTTCTTTTTGGTTTCCATTATGACCTACTCATTATTTTCCTTTGCTCATCATGATACTGTTTGAACAGCTGTTCTTTAACCCAGTCTTCCTTGACAACATCTTTTTCCTGGATTCTGTCTGGATCCTGAATACTGTCCCTGTCTCCAAGCTCCTGCTCTCCTTCCATCTAGTCTGCCCTTGGATGTATATCCTCACCACAGCCATAAGAACAGGCCAACTCTTTAAAAGATGTGGCCCTTGGCATGGAGTTTTTTACACTATCAGAGACCTCTGTGCTCTGTCCTAGAGGAGCTGGAGATAGTGGTGGGTCTCTTCGACTTTTTCCTTTGTAATCAGCTGAATACGTAACAGATAGTTACAGGAGAGCATGTCTCAGGCTACAACCACTTCTGCATCCTGTTGTTACCATTCACCTTACTTAATCTGTGAGATAGGGTTAGAGAAAAGCCTGAAGTGTGAACCCAAAACAACTCCTTTTACTCTGTCACCGGTATAATGCTGCACAAGTTTTCTGCTCAAGGATACTACTCAGTGCATCTCTCCCTAGTTCTCCTGTAGTAATACAGCCCCAAAGGCTTTTCTTGAGTTGTATGCACAGTAAACTTGGGTACTTTCAGAATCTGTGGAGTGCTGTGTTTCCTGGAGTACATGAAAGGCTTGCTGCCATCTGGCTCTTGCTTTCTATTCTGCATGTACTGTTGTTTTTGTAAGTTTTGCAATTAGTGCTATTCCTTCAAAAAATACTGGCACAAGTTCTCTCTAATAACTGTCCAGACCCAGAAATTGTTCTTGTTTCTCTCAGTGCCTGTAAGCCATTCTTCAGTTTCTACAGGCATTGACTAATGGAAATTTCAGGTATTTGATACTGGGTTTTGCTAGTAGATGCTGAACTGTGCCTGCTGGGGTCTGCCAACCTCGGCAATACTGTTGCCTGCAGAGGTTTTCTACTGTCAGCCTGTAACTCACAGATTGCAGTAGCACAGATGTGACCAGCTGCCTACTCCTCATGGAATCCAACAATCCTGCATATTTGGCACTGAATTGATGATGCTGTTTCATGTAAACCTTGATTTCAAGGTTTAAAAAAGACCATTCTCCTCAGATGCTCTTGTCACAGTATCTCTCAATACTATTTGGTTAGTTTTGGGGTGACCTTCAGTGTACTTCTCCCTGGACAATCTTATAAATATGACAATGTTCATGTCACTTTGCATTAAATTTGGAAATCGAGTTTCTTCCACAGAAATCCATGTGATTCATTACCAGTCCAGCCTCTTGCCACAGGATGTTTTCAGGGGCTGAAGACTCTCTTTGGCCTTCATTTTAAAATATTTTCTGAATCTTCTTTGAACTGGTTCCGAGGTTATTTGAGTCTTTTCTGGGTGTTATTTTGTGACTTGAGTTGGGGGGTTTTTTTAGCTTTTATGAGAATACAGTCTGGAAATCCTGCATTATTTTCTCCAGCTGAGAATGTCTGTGGTTTTAGCTGTTCTCTTGCATCATGGGAATTCTTGATTTAATATGAGTTACCTGCCCTGATTTTGGCACATAATGATACACTACTCCTGGCAAGGCTTCTTGCATTTTCCAGTCTTTCGGTATGTCTAAATAATAAATCTATTTTTATATTTGCAATGCAACTTGGACTGTGTCAATACATTGTCATAGAGATTAGAGAACTTGGACCGTGAATCTGATAACAACACCAGCACCCTGCATTCTTGGCACACAAGTACCATCTTCATTTCATCTATTCTTCCTGGGTCTACTTTGATGTATTGTATGTTCTTACTCTGTCACACTTGCAAGTGTACCACCGGATAATTTTGTTTTCCTGTACCTTAAGCCTGTAGGCAAATGCAGCACTTCAAACCTTTCTGAGTGCATTTTCTTCAGGAAGCTATTTTATATGAGAGGTTAAAAGACTAATAAGCAGTTTTTAACTAGGGAGGGTGCTGTAGTCTTTGAAAACAAGTTTGGAAAAGAAATTATAAAGATGACACTCACAGCATCATCTGTTTAAGTTTTCACTCCACTTTCATCCACCTTGCACATTGTTGTTTGTGATGAACCTTATATTTCTGCACTTTGGCAAAAATAGAACATGATATGCTGTAGTCTTTTGGACACATGGCATATTTAAATGTCATATTTTTCAGATATTTACTTTGAGTTAAAATATAATAGGAGCAAATGATAAAGCTGATCAGCAATTTTTTAATTACATCTAATGCAAAATTTCCTGATCTTAGCTCAGGATTTTGCATGAGAATTGGGCAATAAAAACCCCAAGCAAATTTTCCAGTGTTGCCTTGAGCAAATGAAAGACTTGGAATCTAATGGTAAGGTCTTTTTGCATATGGACATAAAAATTATTAAAGAATAAAGGATTTTTATATGTTTATTAAACTGTAACCATCATAAACACTTTTATAAACTTCTTGTAAACAAAGAAAATGTTATTATATGTTATACACACATAAACACTCAGACATGCACAGACACAATGTCCCAAAATATTAACTAAATCTGAAGGTGATATTCTTATCTCAGTGACATATTATTGAAACTCATTGACTCAAATGACTTGAACTAATCCAATTCCACCCAACCTTGAATGTAATATAACAACATGATTTTCTGTCTTGCTCATTTAGCATTCTGTTTCAATAAGATTCACCATCATTTTCCTTTCCTTAGATACATTAGCATCTATGGCCAAAAATTGCAGAGATGAGCTTTCCCACTAAGTCTTCTGCTTTATATGTTCCAGCATGTGTAGAGCAAGGACAGAATTTATTTTTAACTTGGCTATCTTTTTCCTTCCTGAACCCCTTCCCACCTTACCCACAGCAGGTCCTGACATTAGAAGTTGTTCACATTATCCCTTAGGGTTCACTGCCCAAAGTTCCTTCTGGCTCTGTAAATCAGGGCTCTGTAAGCCTCACTTCTGTCACTTGTTCTCGTTGCCTTTGAAAAAAGAGTAAAACTTTCTTCCTTATTTCCCAGCTACCCATGGATCTATGCTATAGCATTACCCTTTGGAGCTCTTACATGAGCTCCTTTAGTTCATGCTCACCCCAGTCTTGCAGCTGTGCCCTTCCTTAAAGCTGCCTTTTGAGATTTTCCCCTCCAAGGAACTGAATCTTGACTTTGATCCTTTCTCCTCTACACAAATAACTGATATCTAAGTGGCTATTTTCTTACTTTTTCTGATTCTGAAATGTAGAGAAATTATGTTTATGTGAATTTATTCAGTAACTCATGACCTCTGTTCTGACATTGTTTGCCATTTCTTTTGCAGGGGATTTTTCTGAGCCTACAGTAAACCCAATTTCAAGGGTCAGCTTCTATTTAAAAAGCCTCCTACTGTTGTTTATATTTTAACCACTGTGCTAACTAATGTACCCTGACTCTGGAATAAGATCTGATAAACTTCCACCTATGGTAGGCCTCAGAGTGGTGAAATAAATGAGAACAAACACCACAAGTCCAGAACTCGGGAAAGATTTAGACACTCCGTGGATCTATGAGGGAAAAGAGTAAAGGAGGAAAGGCACAAAAGGAGACAGATAAACCAACAGCTTACAAGAGATCCTTTCAAACACGATACCCTGACACATCACATCCTTGTAACAAGAAGCAGTGAGGAGCACCAGTCTGGCAGATGAAAGACAATTCTATTTTGACATTTTCTTGTGGAAAACCTATAGAATGAGCATTTTTGTACCAGGATCAATTGTTGACAACATCCCCAAGTCCAGTTTTCTGGGATCAGATCCTTTAAGACAGGGATGATTAATATTTTTGCAAATCTGAATTGTCATCTTGAAATAAATGACAATACAAGTTTTCTTTCCTTTCCTCAGAAATAAATCAGGAACATGATAAATGCACTGAAGTGGGGAAGAACAACCCCATGTATCAGTACAGGTTGGGGGCTGATCTGTTGGAGAGCAGCTCTGGGGAAAAAGATCTAGGAGTCATGGTGGACAAGAGGATGACCATGAGCCAACAATGCGCCCTTATGATCAAGAAGGCCAATGGCATCCTGGGCTGCATTAAGAAAAGCATGGCCAGCAGGTCGAGGGAGGTTCTCCTCCCCCTCTACTCTGCACTGGTGAGACCCCACCTGGAGTACTGTATCCAGTTCTGGGCACTCCAGTTCAAGAAAGACAGGGAGCTACTGGAGAGAATCCAGCACAGAGCCACTAAGATGATGAAGGGATTGGAGCATCTTCCTTATGAGGAAAGGCTGAGAAAGCTGGGTCTCTTTAGTCTGGAGAAAAGGAGACTGAGGGGTGACCTCATCAATGTCTATGAATATGGAAAGGATGAGTGTCGGGAGGATGGAGCCAGGCTCTTCTCAGTGACATCCAGTGATAGGACAAGGGGCAATGGGTGCAAGCTGGAGCATGGGAGGTTTCGGGTAAACATAAGGAAAAACTTCTCCAAAGTGAGGGTGACAGAGCACTGGAACAGGCTGCCCAGAAAGGTTGTGAAGTCTCCTTCTCTGGGGACATTCAGAACCCACCTGGATGTGTTCCTGTGTGACCTGATCTAGGTGATCCTGCTCCGGCGGGGGGGGTTGGACTAGATGATCTTTCGAGGTCACTTCCAACCCCTAACATTCTGTGATTCTGTAATTCTGTGAAGTATGTGCATTTTAACCACATTCAAGAAAATCAGACTGAGAGAAGAGCCCAATTAAAACTTGAGGCTTTTCAAACCTCTCCCATGCAGGAGAAACAGACACGTGTAACCCACACACATAACTTTTTTCTTCCATTTTAACCACCAGATGCCTACCGTGATGCAGTAACCCAGTGGAAATAGGGGATGCAGAAGGATGAGGAAGGTGCCAAAGGTGTTGGGAAGGGCAGGGCTGTGCAGAAAACAAATTTTGCATTGTAGTAAGGAAGAAAACACTATCTGATAATATCTGATGGGAAGAAAGTACAGAGATTCGTGAGCAGATGCTGGCTGTCGTTGGGAACAAGACAGTGGCCAGGGAGTCAGGGGTTGTCGAGCAGAAGAGAGGGAACTCAGGATCTGGAGTGAGAATTGAAAATGGGGTTAAGAGTGTTAAAAACACGTGAGGCTAACCCAAACTTGAGTAGCTCTCAAAAGCCTGCTTGCTAGTGAAGCCTGCTTTTGTATTCTGTTCCTTCATTTTATCCTTCTTTCCCAATGAGCAATTGTTCCGAAAACTCAATAAGTCAAATCCAATATACAATTGCACAGTATCCAACCACTTCTCCCTGTCACCCTTCAAATTGTTTCCCTGAGCTAAGTCCAGCTCTCATCACTTCCTCTCTTGAGCCCATCTGCTTTGTTTTCTTGGCCTGGTGTTAGTGGTCTCCCAAGACCCTACAGATATCCTATCCTTGTCTATGTTCACAAGTTGCGTTAAAGCAGTAGCAAGCACAAAAGACAATCAGATACCATGGTATTACAGCACCCTACCAGAGAGAAATACACAAGCCTACAAGCAGGATCAGCTCTAGATTTTTCACATAATCTGTAAAACAGCAGCTAATACTAGAATGACTCTCACATGTTTATTCCTGCACCTCTAAATTTATCACAGGCTCTCAGTACAATGCAATTTCTACCTAAAGTAAGCGGGTCAATGAGGAAGTGGATAGGCTTACTAGTTTTTAGAAGGAGCTCATGATTCTATGAACTTTTTGCCTCCAATTGCAGAAGACTGAACTTTATGACCCAGGAGCACTCATTGAAGCCTGTTTTCCTCATCCAGTATTCAGCCCCCTCCTGCCTCTGGTGAGTCACTAGCACATTTGATTCACCAAGTTGTTTTGAAGCAACAACAGTAACCTAACATGCCAGAGAAGCCATGAAATGGCGCTGCAGTGCAACTTTTCTAAGGCAAAGGCCACTTGGGAAATGCAGAGTGAGCTGATGTTGAAATCAGGATAACATGGATGAGCAAAGTCTGGCACCCCACTGAATGAGTTTATGCATGCTGTTTGAGGTTAAATGTCTAGTAAGAAAGAACACTAAATAGCTGTCTAAGGGTCTTAAACCTAAAATTATGCTATTGAACTAAAACGGAGACTAAGTTCTACTCCCAAATAGAAGAAAAAAAAGGAAAGTTTTGGTCAAGTTTAGGAGAGAAGGAATTTTTTAATAAAAAAGTAAAACAGAACTATTTTACAGAGTTAATAATATCTGGATCTGATAACCGTGCTTACCCTGAGATTAAATGGAAGTTAGTCCTTATAAATTAATACAGGTATACATGGCTGAAATTACCTTTGGGACTCTAGCATACGGAGGAACTCGAATTCTGCCTGGACATATGATTTCCCATGTTTTCCAGCAACATTATTCTTGTCTCTTCTCCAACAAAGAGAGACCTAACCATCCGAGAACAGAAATATGCCCCACAAAANGGGGCACCTTTGGAAAGCAGCTTATAAAAGGCTTGATACAAAGACATGGCTGTCTCTAGTTTCAGCAGCTTTTTATCCTAGGGCTGTTTCTTTTCTCTGTTATTGCCAAATACGGTGATTCTTAGTTTGATTATTTTAAAATTTGTAAATGCATTGCGAAAAACAAAATCACAAAGAAAAAGAAAATTTTTTCTACGAGTTTCCTCTTTTTCATAGCCACAACCTTAACAAGAAATTTTTCATTCTGTGTGAAAGGATGGCTAAAATCCAGTCAATGTTAGTTTCTGCAGTATTTTTGGTGATGCAAGACTATTTTTGTGGAAGATAGTGCAAAATAATTTGCAAAACACAAGAACTGAGTAAAGCTCTTTACATATATCTTTTGGAGGCTAGTAGTTTGTAACTCTTAAAGAAATTTCAAATAAATATTCTCTGTCCTGAAAACTTTAAACTTCAATGAACTATGGGATTCAGACAGCACATCTTCTTTCAGGCCTTCTGTATAACTACACAGCAGTTTGTGATTGCTGTTAAAAATATAGTTATGAGTTTGACAACACATATAAAAAGCCTCAATAATTACATTTTACATATGTGGTTTTAAAATATGAAAAAGGCAACAGTTAGTTAGAAAAATTCATGGGTAGATTTTAGCTAGAATATTAGAGACATGTCCGAGCATACAAAATTCTAGATATTATTTAGTTTTAAATACGATCATCTTAATTTAAATTCTAGTTTCTAATCTAAGCTTTGCTTTTGCAGAAGAGCAGCCTCATCTAAATCAAATATTTCTCAAATAAGTAAGAATTTTATACAGGGGTGGAAAATATATGGTTTGCGCATTTGTCTGTGATACTCTGCTTTTGTTTGCAAAACCTTTATCAAAAGGCAGTAAATATTTGCATTTCTGAATAAGGCAGTATTGCATCTTTCTAACATTGCAAAATCCTATAGATATAGAAAACATGGTAGCAAGAAAATTTACTGTACTTTTATTCAGCTTGTAAATATATTTTTTTTCTTAAAGTATTATGCCTTGTCATGTAATTATAACAGAAAACGGGAAAAAATATTTTTATGACCCTGTCAATATATTTAAAATAAAATGCTGTAATTATAATGACAATATTATTGCAGTGTCCAAATAGAACAGAATTAAGGTTGTGTGGTAGCTGTACCCTAACAGGAATTCTTTACTTGTATTTCTTTTCCTTGTGGAGACCATTATATCATCTCTATGATATTGTTTTAACCTAGTTTAATGTTTTCTCTCAAAACTAATTTCTTCTTAATGTCATTTTTGTTTTGAAATAACTAGTGGAATCTGTGATTTCTGTGCCTGTCACTTGATACTTTATTGTGTCCCATTTCACTTTATCCTTTTTTTTTTTAGCAGCTATCCTTTTCTTNAACTAAGCATTAGTTAATTCAGAGCATTAAGCATTCAGAGATGCATAGCTGTAACTACAAAGGAAAATTAAAAGTGGCAAAGTCCTTTATAAGAAGGATTGTACTTGAACATTTTGTGAGTTTACCACTAAACATAGCCATGCTCTTTAGTACCCTGTATATTTCACAAGCAATTGGAGCCTAGAGGTTGTTAGGTGAATTTATTTACTAGTTTAATGTCTTGTGTTAATTTACTTCAATAAACGGGAACATCTGCTACCTTGATTATTAAGTAAGTTCAATACAGAGTTATTACAAATACGACAATGAGCACAGTGATAATCCCAGTGACTTGTTTCTTGCAAGAGCAAGAGTATTTGAAAAGAGGCAGCTGTGGAGTGGCTGATAAAACTGAAGTCATCCCATGGGATAGATATCAACAATGGACAATCACTGTTTCACATCCTTCTTGAGCCCCATTCCTCTGTTTTCTCCAAAGTATGGGT
>VYZX01029737.1:51265-114927 GCA_013401335.1 Brachypteracias leptosomus
TGGCACAGTAGCAAAAACTGGAAGGGGAAGGACTTGTCAGGAGTGGAATTCTCAGAGACCTCATAAGCATGACTATTTCACTCCCATGACTCACCCAGGAGCAGGCCTGGATAAAAATGTAAGCAGCTGTTCATTTAATACTTGCTGTCATTGAGCTTTGTCTGTCTTCTTCATGGTCCCTCAGCAAGCATTTCATGCCAGGTCTTTGGAAATCCATTGATTTTCCTCAGTTCAGTCAAGAACCTGATCGTGTTAATTCTTGTTGACATGAGCAGTCTGTAATTCTGTGGGGCACACAGATACCCAGACGCTCTGTTGAATGCATCTGCAACACAGTTAAGGGGCTTCAGATCAGCATTTTTTTCTCACTACGGAGGACTAACTGGAATTTGTCTCTGGGTAGCATCTCTGCCTCCTCTGCCAGAAGGAGCACCTGGGATCATAGATTTCAGTAGTAACAGTGACGGGTGAGACAGCAAGGGATCCAATGTTCAGTGCAAGTTCCTTGAGATACATAACTGATGGATTGCAGCCCCCATTCTCTACTAATTCTCCCTTCAGCCCTCCAACTTTGCCACAGCCCATCAGGCAAGGATATACCCATGCTGTAATTCATTCTCCATCTCTAAGCTTCAACTCCATAGTCCTAACACATATACTCATCACTAGTTCTCTAGACTTGTAACATCACATATGCAAATCTTGCCTGGTTTGTACCAAGCTCTGTATGTGATATAGAGAACTTGTTTGATAATGCCAGTTTGAACAATTTTTTCTCCAGGTACATGATCTTAGAGTTTGCCTTAGTCAATCCTCTGATGGCATCACATACCCTGTACTGAATTCCAGCTCACTTTTTAGTTCTTGGCAGAGACTCTTGAGGAAGGGAAGCATATATTTTCTCCTTTATCCTAAAATATGGGATATATTTTAGAGTAGGGAAAGGAACTAGAAAAACATCTGCTAGTATGCAGTTGTGTGAGGTGTTTTGTGCTAAGCAGAGATCAATCAGTATGGCCAGTAACACCCAGAGAGTGATTCAGCTAACTAGGCATCCCATGTCAGGGTAAACACTGCACCTCTGCCCCTGGGACTCATAGGCATCACCAGCTTGTGCAAGAGCAGCTTACACAACAGCCACTTGTCCCAGAGTCATTCAACCAGAGTGGGTGTGAAAATACCTCAGAGCTGACTGTACTGCTCCTACTAACTGCAGAGGAAACAAGAGTAGACAGCTTAGAGAACACCATCCTAGGTCAAGATATCCTACTTTGTGAGGGCTTGGAGGTCCAAGCTCACACTAGTGAAGTTTACTGGATGGAGGCAGTTGAAGAGGTTTCATTTTTATTATCTTTTTTTAAACTCAGAGAGCGAATATAAAAATGAAACTAATTTTGACAAAAGGAAATGGAAATCACTTATTAGTTAGGAAGTAAAAAAAAATATTTCACAAATTTAATTTATTTTGAAACATGCATTGATAGGCTTTTTTGTCCCCCAGTTAATAGCTGGTGTCTTTATTCTTTGTTACAGTATTGCAGGAATCCTGATGGAGATGTGAATGGACCTTGGTGCTACACAACAGACCCAAGAAAAGCCTGGGAGTACTGTGACATTCCCAAGTGCCGTAATTATTCTTTTTAAAACCAGTGTCTCCCTTTCCTGTAACATTTTATGACAACTGGAGGATATTCAATGACTAATCTGAAAAGGCAAATCTAAGACATTGCAATAGCTTTAGATTGGAAATTAAGGCTTTGGGGAAGTGATACTCAAAATCTGTGTCTGAAATCTCAAGAATGGTGCTTCCTTGGAAGCTCCAAACCCAGCACAAGATGCAGCTGGAGCCCACTGAAGCTCACAGAGGTTTTGCCATGTGTTTCAAAATAAAGCTGCCCCTGCAGAAATTTCACCTGCTTCTGCCTGGTCACCTGGCATAAATCTGCATATGGACAGGCTGAACAAGGGATGCTCTTATCCCAGCAAAATTTTTGCACCCCCAACTCATAAGGCTCTGGTTCTGTCTTGAATGTAAAACAGATTTTCCCTCCTCTGATGCTGAACAGCATCTGATGTTTATAAAGTGCACCCAGCCCTAAATATTTAACCAAATGCGTTTGTCTGTGTTACTAGTAATCAAGCCATTATACTTTGAATGAGGTGGTGCAACAAAGTGTACAATTATGAAGTTTTACCACATTCTGGTTTCAAGTTCTTTCATGTCCATCAACAACAAAAGCTCTGCCAGGAAGAGAGGTAGTTCCCACTCAACAGAAGGATGACTTTCTTGCTGCTCTGTCCTCTCAGCTGTAAGCAGCAGAAAATGTGTTCTGATCAAAACCCCAAAATGGAGCAAACAAGAAAAAGAAAGATGTTTTATAACATGCACATACTCTAACTGTAAAAGTACTACTGTATTGAAACTGTTGGGCTGGGACTCTTAGGGGGAAAAAAAAGACATTTTCACATGGTTATTGTGTTAATTTTGAAAATCCAATTTATTTTAAAAATTAATATTTTTTGTTCAGTTTTTCAGCTAAAGAACAGAGAAAATGTGGCTTTTGCCTTTAATTTCATTAATTACTTCTTTTTGCTGACAACAAATTCTAAATTCTGCATTGATAAGAGTCAGTTTCCCATGGCTAAATAAGAACTACCCTTTTTTAATAGCTCAGAGATCTGAAGTACCAAAAGATCCTGAGAAAAGAGTGCACAAAATTTTGTTCCACAGAGGCAGTGATTGAATTTCCCATGCTGTACCACCAAGATAGATTTTAAAACAGATGCTAGTGCAGCTTTTGCATTGCTGGCATCTGTACATAATAGTATATTTAAAGATGTTGGGAGAATTTATTTTTTCTTTCTCTCTGTTTCCTTCTCCTTCCCCATCCACTTCTTTCTATCTGACTGTAGATCTATTCATGTGTAATTTGCTGGCCACTGAGAAGTACACATGAAAGAGATTTGCCAGGTATTTCTAAGTGTTCCAGATGAAGGTAATCTAACAAAATATAGGTGGTGCATGGTGTATAATTGCCTGCAGAGAATAAAAAGCTGAAGTGACAAATATAACAGGTTCACGTTCTAATATTCTGAGTGCTTAGTGAATGTATAGAAAATATGCTAGAGTTCCTTAAAATGAGGGGGTTTTTTCTTTATTCTGTAGCTCCTGCTCAGTATGAGTGTGGAAAAGCCAAGTTCAGACCAAAGCTGTGTGCTCAAAGGATTGTTGCTGGGTGCATTTCACATCCACATTCCTGGCCCTGGCAAATCAGTCTCCGGGCAAGGTATGGCCATTCACCATTACATTTGATTTTACATGCTAATAAACTTTGCCTCTCATAGGATGTTATAGTACATGGTTGCAGAATTCTAAACTTATTTTAATTTAAAAATAGCTCAAGGCTACACATGATGTGCGCTAATCTTAAAGAAGGTCATTTAGACAACCAAGAATGCTCTGTTTGTGATAAATACCCATGGAACCAAACCAACCATTAATTTAAAAAATACTTTCACTAAAAGGCAGAATGACTTTAAATCTGTCACTATATCCTCTGGTAGAATCAGTGTCCTATGAGTAGAAGCAACAGTTTGAAGTATGGCTAGTACAGATCTTGATCAGTCCTTCCATGTAAGCATTTGATCACACTGGCAAAGCTATTAGCAAAACTAGGAATCAAGGCCAGTTGCAGAGCTTTGTGACTGTGATTAGAGCTGGATAAAAGCCAGAATCTCTAAAACAGTATACATCACTGCACATAAGGTTTTCCAGTGACAGAAATACTGGTTAAGAACAAAGATCTAGGTGTTTTCACATAAGGCCTTAGAAAAATGTCCACACAACACTACTATTATTGTAAGAAATATTGTTCAAGGAAAGTAAAATGTTGATTCTTAATTACAATGTGGAATAAGGTGTTTAGTTTGTAAAGGCATAGATGTTAGAAAGATCACCTGATGTATTGTAGTAGAATTAACTTTCCCACCTTAAACCAATGCCCTTTTCGTGACTTTCTCATCTATTACAGTTACAGTCGTGACCAGCATTTCTGTGGGGGAACTCTGATAGACCCTCAGTGGGTTCTTACTGCTGCTCACTGCTTAGACAAGTAAGTATCTGTTAAAGCCAACACCAGCATTTTCTCATACTACATAGAAAATCAGAGGAGAAACAAAATGGACCCAATAACTGCCCTGAGCTGTCTCTTGACTCAGCTTGAAAATGGTTGAGAATTGAGTCAAGTCTATTCATCATTCAATAAAGCAGGGTTTTGACTGAACACACAGTAACAGCGATAACTTTTGCCAACTTGTTTTCATTTGTCATAATAAGGGATTAAGAAATTAAGTTTACACCAAAGCTGGTTTTATTTCAACAGAACAAGGTGCCCAATAACATCATAAGTGGTATATGTCCTATGTTTGTCAGCTCACCATGTACAATCATTTCCAATAGGTCCTCAAGGCCATTTGCATATAAAGTATACCTTGGATTACACAGAGAAGGAGCAACAGAGGCATCAGTGCAAAAACGAGATGTTGAGAAATTGTTCAAGGAGCCACACAGGGCAGACATTGCTCTGCTAAAGTTGAGCAGGTACCCTTTCACCTGAAGTGGTTCTTTGTTCTGATGGGACAGCTTGACTAAACAATGGTTACTGGTGTCACGGAAATGTGTGTTTCTGTATGCACTCTGTTCAATCAGTGATTTAAGGCCATCTCTTTCTTCCATTTCTGCAGAAGCTCCAGTGGAAACCAAGGTGATTGAGCTGTAGGGCTTCAGAAAGGGAAAGTCCTGCCCTGGCAAGGGAGGAGGGCTAGGGGCAGTGGCCCGGGCTAGCAGTGCACTGGGCTGGGTACCAGCTGCTGGGAGATGAGGCAGAGGCAGCAGAGTAGAAGGAGGTAATGCCCAGAGGAGCTTTTAGTCTGGGTTTTTACTTTGATAAAATGGTGAGGATTGGAAGCTGCAATATTAGCATGTTATCACCCCAGACTTGACGCTCTGATGGGGAGATTTCTTCTTTCAGCAGGTCAGTCCAGTGTGCAGGCAAACAGTATGCGCATTTGATGCACTATCCAGTATGGCTTTTCTTGCACGTTTCCATTAATCTGAAATTCTTGCTGAAGCACTGTGCAAGCACAAGGATTACATCCATACAACTGCAAGCAGATGTGAACATATGGTGCTTGTGCTTTGATTTCTGTGGCTGCAATGCAGATCTAAAATAGATGCAGGATCAGCACAATTAATATGGTTTCTTAATTATGCCTAGTCTTAGCTAGACCTAAAGACAAGTCAGACTGACTTGGGTTCTGCTGTGTGCTGAGTGTCCAGTTTGAAAGTGATTTATAAATAGTCATACTGGATGCAGATAAAATAAGCTAACACCTATGTGTTAAATGCCACTAAATCATACCCCTATCTAACTTTGTAATTAGGTTTTGTTAGCTATGCACTGGCCTAAGACAAAGAATTATCTTGGATTTACGTTATAAATAATATAATAATAATATATATAATATATAAATAATTATAGTATCAATAGTCCCTAACTGTTCTCCATTTCAGATCTTTTCCTTTTGTGTATCACATTCCAAGGGATTAAAGCCTAAAACGAAAGAGTCTTTGCACATCAGAAAAACCCATTACCTGAAGCTCAGGATTTAAAAAAAGGAAAAGCTGACTGTATATAAAATCTTTTTTAGAAATCTGAAGGTGGTATCAGAGATAAACTTGCTAATGATTGCTTCTATATGAGTCTCTTGTTTGTTTCTTTCAGTCCAGCAATCATCAATAATCACGTAATCCCAGTTTGTTTGCCAAAAGAAAATGCTGTGTTAGGAGGAAGAGAGGAGTGCTATGTGACAGGTTGGGGGGATACAAGAGGTGAGACAGTGTTAACACATCTGAAAACTCTGGGTTTGAAGTTTGGTACATACCTGTATCCAACGTGTATTCTCTTTGAGACAAAAACACCCCAAAAGGAGTTTGCATGTACACTTATTTCAACAAGATTAATTACGTACTGCCATTATTTCCACTCTCTTATTATTTCTAGTCCCTTTCTGATATATATTCTCCTAAATTACTCTGATCCATGTAAACTGAAACCCTCTAAACTGGCACTAAAAGAAGGGAATCAGAACTAAGCTGCTGCTAACTCTTATCTCTCAGTCCACTGAGAGTATGGGAAGTACATGCATAGTGCATAAACTCTATGCTTATTTTACTGCTTATCCATATCTTGATATTTGTTTGGTGAAGATGTTCACTTACTTTTGTCAATGTTGTGTTTTGTTTTTGTTTTATCTGTGAAGGAACTGGTGGTGATGGCTACTTAAAGGAAACTGGTTTCCCTGTAATTGAGAATAAAATATGTAACCGCCCTGAATTTTTGAATGGTAGAGTCAAAAAACACGAGCTCTGTGCTGGGAATATTCATGGTGGCACAGATAGCTGCCAGGTAAGGAAGTCTGTGAGCATCAGAATTGGTCATAAGTACATTCAAATCAAATAGTCCTTTGCTTTTGAGGCTTTAGCAGTTCAGAATTGGCCTTGGGATGTTGCCACACCATGTGGCATATGATCTGAAAAATGCACATGGATTCTATTCTTGCACTGCTCCCTTGTCTGCTGCTAGGAAGCGGGGCAGTTAATGTTCCTGATAAGCCTGAACTACAAAACACACGGTAATACACGGCTGTCTGAGCCACATGTATGGAAGTGAACTTAGAATGACTAACAGTCTGATAATTTTTTCCCAGACCATTTTGCTTGCCTCATCTAAACTAGCTGTAACATCTAAGCTAGTCCAGTTAACAACCTGAGACATCTCAGTTAGCAGTCAAGGAACAATGCAGTGGAGTTCGCCATGCAGGCATACGAAGGGCCAAAGGAACTACTAATTCCCAGGTGTCAGTTGCAGTGCCTGTGAAAATCACACTGGGTGAGACAAAATGCATGCTGGACTTTTTCTGAAAAGGAAGAATATAGTTGGCAACAGCTCATCTCACAAGTGTGGTTTGAAGGCTTACTCCAGAAGTCTAGGTTTTGAAATTGAGTTCTTCACTTTCTTCAAATACATGAAAGGGTGCAGAAAAACTTAACATACTGAATCAAGATGGGAAGTTTCCTCTCTCTGTAAAGAAATGTGAAAACAGCAGACTGCCTGCCCAAGCCAGCAGGTCAACACCATAGCCAACACAGCACAAACACTGGGATAGGCAAGCAGGCCCTTGATGGGTATGCACTCATATCTTAAGACACATAACTTGAATGCATGCATTCATTTTGTCTTGGATCATCTAGTAACAACAGAAAGCGGTAAAGACCTCTGAGAAGAGACTAGGGGAGAAAACACAGTTTAAGTTACTAAGGACCATCACATTCCTTCTCATCAAATACCCTTACTTACAAAAATAAATATAATATTTGGATGATAGGAAGAGGTGACTTCACGACAGTGTTCAACAACATGTATAGAGAACTATTCTCTGGCTAGAGCTCCAGTGTTTCCTTATAACTTCTCTGCTCCTCAGATACAAGAGGTACTTCTGTTTCTGTGCCTCCTGTGAGAAGGCCAGTGTTGCACATGGGGCTGTCTGTGAAGGAATCATCCTGTTCTTTCTCTTTTTAGGGGGACAGTGGAGGACCTCTAGTCTGTCGGGACCAAGATAGATTTGTCCAACATGGAGTCACCTCTTGGGGTCTCGGCTGTGCCCAACCCATGAAACCTGGTGTTTATGTTCGAGTTTCCAATTATATTCCTTGGATTAAGAGTATAATGGAAAACAACTGATCTTGGACATAGACTACTCTCTCCTGGAAAGCAGTATGCACATTAGAAATACAAGATTCCAAGTGCAATATTAAAGCTGCAATCATTCATAAGAAAGTAAAATAAATATGATCATCCATTTTAAATTGCTATAAATTAACAGTTATTTCCAAGAAACCCAACTCATGGTCTGTACCCTCTTTCTAAATGTTCTATGGTTTGCTGTGTTTGCCAATAAATTCATCCATCTCTGAAATACATGTCAAAAATCCCAACCTCAACTGTAATTGGACATCTGCATTTCAATCTTATTTTAGGCTCTACAGTGACTTTCCCAAGAAGTTGTGCTTCCAACAAATGAAGTAGGGAGAATACTTTCTATGTGTTGTCTGAGCCTCTTACCCATTTAATGATATAAACCAAAGAAGAATCTCACTGTATGTCTTATATGCACTTTTTATTAGATATGTCCAATTGCATTAAATACATGGGATACAAAAAAAAAAAAGCAGCAAATACATTTGGTTTGTATTTTCATATTTTTTATTGATATGAAAATCTGTGTGTCAGAAAAAGTAAAAATATTGCATCAGAGATACAAAACAGTAAATAAAAAATAGCCTCACCCTAAAGTTAGTCCACAGTGAAACTAGAGAATAACTGTCAATCATTACAGCAAGTAATGACAATGTGTTTAGCTTATTATAAAATTCTGTTGTTCTTAGTACCCATTCTGTTTCACTATATAATTTTATCTCACTATACAACTGTTACATGTATGTTTTTCTTCTGTAAAAGAAAATGATATACACATGCCTGTGGTTATAGGAAGTGAAAGCTTAGACCTTTAGAGAAGTCTTCCAAGGAAAGCTTGGCTCACACTTGCCAAAGTGAAACACTTGCTAACTGTGAACTCCCGCCCTCATCCGGCACCACTTGCGTATCAGCCAGGGAGTATCCCCACGGTGTGGTCAGTGTGCCCCAAGTAACACAGCTACTTCCTGGGCTGGGATTTGTCTTGCCCACTTTCTGCAATACAGAGGTATACTCCCAGGTATGCCAAGCTGCACATATTATTTTTTTTATTTGTATGCATGTATATACAAAAGGGATGGGTTGCCTCCTAGGAGTTCTTTTTCTTTCTCTCCCATAGGCTGTCATGGGAGATAAAAGATGTAAAACAGAGTTAGGTGGCAGGATGAGTTTTGCGGCTTCTACACCTGGAGTCTGATTCTGGGAGAAGCAATCATCTCAGGGCATTGCCTTCCTGAGCAGGAGCAGCTTTGATAAAGCATTCCCCATCAACCTTTCTGGTTTTCTGGTCAGAGGGAGCAGGGATTCACTGGGCACAAATACCCTCCTGCATATTTTCTCTATCTATTCATTTGGATTATTAAGTCAACCAAGAAATATGCACAGTAATTCCCTGACAACAGAAATTCTGTGTTGCAGCTTGGTCTTTGATTTATAAATCTCTTCAAATGTGAACTTTTGCAGGCATGGTCAATACCTGGCTTGTAGGCAGACAAACCCACTCCCGCCATTCTTGCCAAGCCACTAGAAATGCCTGGACATGCCTGAGCAGCTACAGAAGTGTCACATCATAACCTCTAAAGCGTGTAAATTGTGATCTTTTCCTTCTACAAGAATGTCAATGGCAGTAAAAATTGCCACTTATCACTAACCACTTGCACAGACTAGTGAGAAAGCAAATTTGGTGGCAGTGGCACATTTGGACCAAATAGTACATTCACTCATAATCTCTTTGCAGACAGGAAGAACACAGCTCCTGTGTTTCTGAGGTCATGTTGACCATGTGTCTTTGGCAGTGGCAAGCTGATCCTCTGTCTGCTATGCACATCACATCTCTCACTGAATCTCTGAAGATGGCAGTGTTTAGCCTCTCCTTAAGAAGTGCCTCTCACTAACATGGGTCATGACAGCATTTTTTAGTGTGCATCTGTGCTGACGCGCGGAAATCGAACTCCACAATCTAAGATTGTAAAGTAGGTATGTTTATTCGGCACCGGGCACACGGGGGTTAACATCACCAAAGGCGTGTGCTGCCAACATGGCAATTCGGCTTTACCTTTATACAATCAATTGTTACATATTCATGAAATTCCACAATTTGCCTATACATATGCATAACCTATCCCTGCTTCGTATTATAATTAGTTCCAAGGGGTCATTTCCATAACCCCTCCTAACTGCACGTGCGCAGTGCTTCCTGGTAGTGGTCGTGGAGGGTCTTGGGGATGAAGGCAAACTGCTACTCTTTATCACCACTAGTAACCTTTTGTCCTTGCGCATGTTCAGTCCCTTCTTAGCTATCACTCAAGTTGAAAGGTTGGTTTCAGCTAGTTCTAAAGAAAACTTTTAGTCCTTATCAGAAACAGTCCTTCAGAAAATTGCAAAGCTTTTCGCTTTCAGTTAGTTTACACGACAGTGAGGAGACATTTATCAGCTCGACTCTTTAGCATGCACAATAATTATTAAGCCACTCTAGTGTTACAAAGTATTATTGTGTCTATCAAATTTCTTTAGCCCCCTTCTCTCAGTGCAAATTAGGAGAACACTGCTTTGCTGCCTGAGAATTTTGTAGGCCTTTCCAGCAAGGCTCAATGTATTAAGTGTTTTGAGGCACATAGGAATTTATAATAACTCTTTTTAGACAAGCAGCCTGTCTAGTGGTCTGCATGACCCCAGCTGGTTTCCCCTATGGTCCTCCCTCACTGAAGTTCTCCCTATGTTTCCACCACTTCATTTTTCCTCTCTCACCCACAACAGTGTAATCCCACATTCACCAAACCTCTGGTTGTACAACAGGTTGCTAACCACTTCACAACCTTCATGAAGCAACCCAAAGACTCACAGTGATGGGAGGAATTTCCATCTTATAAAATCCCTGTTAGGGGTAGGAGCCATTACCACATACAAACTCTACCTGAAGTTGTTAAGTACTATCATATTAGAAGTCAGAACACATAAACAGCTTCTTTCCTGCTGTTACATATGAAGTTTTAGAAAATAAATACATCCAAACTTCTGACACTGCTCCTAGCCATTTTACATACTGAAATATTTCACTCATACTCTCTTCTGAGCATCATATGATGCTATGCAAAACAAAGAATAGTCTGAAAGGCCAGAAGCAAGTCTTCTTGTTCCTACTTCTCAATATATTTTAACTGTCCACAAACAGCAGCAGCTGGCAAATAACACTGACATTTCTTTGGCAAGCTGTAGCTTTAAACAATCTCCACAGACTTTCTCAGACTGCTGTAGTGTTTAAGAAACCAATTTTTAAAAATTTAAATTCACAAAGAAGAAACACTAGAAGGAAAAAGGAGGCTCAGCTCACAATGCATTACATCCGGTTGCCTCACCCTGGCTTTCTGAGGGCCATGCCTGCTGTGCAGGATGGCTGGGGGTGAGGAAGGCAGGGCTGAGCTCCATGGCTTGGCACCTGCCCTCCCACCCTGCACTGAGACACAGCACCCTGGCAGTGCAACCCCACAGCTTCTAGTTCAGGGCTGATCTCTTCCAGCCAGCCCCGGGGAGTTTACCTGCAGAAGACCATGCTGATGTAGGAGGAGTTTTCTTCCTGCAGCAGTAGCTCGAGCTTTGAGTTGTCTTCTAGATATCACCAATTAGCCAGATATATGAGGAGATGCTTATTTAGTTTTATTCTTTCAATCACTACTGGCTTTTGCTAAGCATCCCACTGACCTTTAACTGTGCCTCAAAGGAAGTTAGAAACAGCCTTGAAAGACAGTCCCTTATCGCTAACTGTTCCAAGTATGCAAACATTAGACCGAGATTACTAGTAAAGGTCCTGTTTTCCTTTAGTAGCGCTGGAGGTACAAGCAGTTGCTGGGAAAGGGCAGGAACTGTTGAAATGCACAGTGTACTCCTTGCAATAGGAAACTCACCTGTGCAGGCACCTGCCTTCAGGTACTCTTAAGATTGTGAAACACGAGCCATAATCATTCAGCTGCACTGACTGTAATGTTAGCACTTCTCATTTGTGATATGAACCTTCAAACCTCAGTCCTATATTTGTTTATGCCAAATATGTTATTTTCTGACTTTTTAAGGCCTTTTACAAGAGCTCATTGGCTTTCATTTATTTAATTTTCTGTTGGTAACAGTATAATTTATGAACACCGTATCTTTTCAAGTCCTTCACTGTAAGGACTATATTGCTTACCTGTCAGGATCCAGTGCTTGATGAAGAAAATCACACAGCTGAAAGGGAAGGCAGGCTGTCCCTGCTATCTGCTTGCAAAGCCACAGATTTAAGCCACTCTGTTACATGCCAGCTTCAAAGAACCAGGACCAGTTAACACTCCCCTCCATAAACAAAATTCTTGTCTCATCTCTGCCCATCTTCCAAACACAGCTTAACATCCCTGTCAACAACCCAAATAATTTATCCTCAAGACAGAAGGAAGACAAATAATAATGATGGACAGAAGATAGAAATTGCAGGTCACTTTGGCAGTGGTCAGAGTGGGCGAATTTGATTTGCAGGGATGAGCAGATAGCATGATTTAGAAGGGAAAAAATCAGCATACTCTTAAAAGAGAGGGTTGGAAAAGCATCCTTTTGAGCCTTTCCTCAAAGATATGGGGGTGCCTGACCAAAGGACAGGATAATAGGGTGTCACATGAACCCCAGCTCAGTCTAGTGGGAGGCATTAATAGGCAGCAGGACAATCTGATCTGCCGAGCTAATGCACTGCATAGGATGTGACACCTACATGAAGTCCTGAGAAGGAAGAGGACTGCTGCCACATTTCAGAAAGCACTTGAACAGGGAGGGAAGCAGGGCTTTTGTGGCAGAGGCTCTCTGGGAGAGAGGATCAGACCAGGGCGAGGGTCTCCTGATGCATGCCTCTGATTCCCATCCCTCCCAACCAGAGAAAGACCCACCCTGATCAGCATGCTCCTTCCTAAGCAATCAGATCTTCTATTTGTCAAGATTCTCCAGGGGCAAAGGAGAACAGGTTGAAATATCCTCTCTTCCTCTGAGTAATTCAAATCTTAAAAAAGCAGTGTTTCAAATCTCCCCCAGCCCACTAACAATAGAAATAAACAAATGTCTCAAATTTATAAAGAAATAAATAAGAGCCCACTGAGCTGGATACTGCATCTTTTTAAAGATATTCTGTTCCATACAAAGAACCACAGAGTGCACCCTTCCTGCAAACAACATACTCAGAAAAAAAAGAATTTATTCCATATTTGTAGAAAAATACACTGCTTGTTTTAAAAGTCCTTATGCTTAGAAGAAGAACATGAAGTTTAACCCATACTCTGCAGCAAATTTTGAATTGGTGGCAGGTGGAGAACAAATTCCCAGTATGAGAGCACAGTTCTTTTCTCAGTGCCATCCTTCAAGGGTCAAATATAAGAGTTGATGTCCCGGTGTTTCCGTTTCTTGTCGCATTTACCAAAATTACTGAAGAACCAGAAGGAGAGAGGGGTATAAGAATGAAAGAAACAAAAAGATGCACTCCAAGTTGTAGTCCAAGTGGCAGTGCTAAAATATTTACTTTCTGCATACAAAATTTCCTCTTTCTTTAGTTTGTATACTGAAGTAAACAAAAGTTGTTGATGTAATATCCATAGCCACTGCTTGAAACATTAATGTATAGTGCTAACTTCTCATGAAATTTAGCCAAGGTTTAAATGTTCCCTGGGCACATGAAGAGTCTGGCTCACTGTGTTCCAGGAGTGAGAAAGACTTGCCTGCAGCTATTCAGCTATAAATTCATCTCCTATGTAACTTTTCAATAACCTCACAAATTGTGGAAATGCTCTTGTGATCAAGGGTTCTTCTTCACATGATGCTTTGATTGAGTTAACGGCTGGTTTTCTCGAGGAGAGAGTTGCAAGCTATACTTTGCAGTATCTCTTTTGCACACTATTGCTTTCTGCTTCTAGAGGTGCATAGGACAACTTTGTGCCTCTATGACAAAAATATCTATCACCATACTTTTTTTTAACAATTTGCCTTAGTGGTACTGAAAAGTTCATGTTTCTATTGAGGAAAATATCACCTGCTCATAACATCAAGCTGACTAGGAATTCATTTTGACACTTGGAAAACATTGATCATTTATGACAACTGATAAGACCGGAGGAGAACACCCTCAGGAAACCCCACCCAAGTAAAAGTAAGAGAACATATATCATACCTTGAAAATTGCTCCACATCCTCCACTGTCTCTGGTAAGGACATTCCCTTTGTCTCTGGTAAAAGCAATACTAGGAGCCCACAGACAACTGCAAGAATACCTACAATGGAAATTAACGACATATGAAAGCAGTAAGAAAATCGTTACTTTTCTTCTTTTCAGGGTTTATCCTTTGAGGAAAGTTTATTCAGATTAAAGTTGAAGTGAGATTTTTAAAGTGCAGCAACTATTTCTAATTACCCTACTTTTATCAAACACCTTTGTGCTACATTAATTTAACCTACTACCAAAAACTCTTGAGGACTAGAGGTTCATTTGCAGCCTGAATTGCCCCAGAAAGGAGATCTTAGAAGTCAAAAACCTGAGATAAGTGCAAATGGGCAAGTGCATAGAAACTGCACTGGAACCAGAATGGTATTTCTCACATAAGACAAATCTCTCTTTGTTCAAGGGGCTCTATCACGTAGATGCATCTTTTTTTTCTTGAGGCCATTGCAATTTTCTTGAAATACCCTCTTTGTGTATTAGGTTGGAAAAGAGATTATGTGATTCAGAATAAACATTAATCCTTGGGAAAGAACATTCAGATGCAGATCCAATCTGAAATAGTTCATCAGGAATGGTTATTTTGGAATAATTTCCTGCATAGATATGATTTAAATATCTTAATAAGTCAAAAATAGAAAAGCTGGAGAAAGAAGTAAAATGTATCCTGACAGTTGCAAAGTCCTCTTTGATTCTCTCTGATTTTGTAGCTGTTTACTCAAGACAGAGGGAATTCATATGTTCTTCAGCAGCAGCATAATTTCAGAATTAGATAAAGTGAACACCCTTCTTCTATATATGTGTATTCTTGGAATAATGGTAATCTTTTAAAATGCCTTTTTTATTTATATTTTTCTTTTGCTAAAGCTGTCATTAGCACCAGTTTTCTTGCTTATTCTATCCTATGCCTTTTTCTTAATTCTCAGTCACATGTAACTCCTGGAAGTCCGGTTTAGTCACAGACTCCCATTTGGAGTCTTCCCTTATTGGAAATAGCTAATTATTTTTTTTTCCACATAATTACTCTACAGGGTTAATTTTTTTCCAAAATGCAACTGAGGAAAGGAGTTTGACATGAATATGAAGTTATAAGTTACTACAAGATCCATTGTCATAGCGGTATCTACCAAATACCAGGCCAAGTATTTTTTAAAGGACGTTAACCTGTACTCTTGGGAGACTAAGCTTACTTCTCTGCAATTACAGAACTTAGCTGTTTCTCAGTCTTAAAGCACCTCACATAGTTTCTTTTATTCTCCTTCATCCAAGTTACCCAAGCAGACCAGAGCTCTCCCATAGCATGACATCAATACACCTACATTTCACCCATTTGCTGTTCAGCCTCTTGCTCTAGGCATGAAGGTTGAGAGGGGCTGATCTGAGGGGAGATGACACTTTTGCCATGAAATAAAAGCTCTATTAGGAGGAGGATGTTTAAACAAAAAGTACATTTAAAATCAAATCTTACTGAAAATAATTAGAGGTAGCTCCAACCAAACAGCTGCTAATCGGAAAAGCAAGAATGGGGCTATGATCCCACCTAGGTCACACAAACTTGAGCACAGAGAAACACCGAAGTTTCTGGAAAAGAAAAATAATGCCAGATATTTGAGAGCTGCTACCAAACAGATGAACCAGCAGTTTAAGTAGTAGAATTTAGATTTAGCTCCAGAATTATCTCATCAGCATATGCCATCCACATTGAGCAGTAACTATTCAGTTAGAAAACTCTGGAGAAAAACCAAGTTTTACTCAACAGTGGTGAAACAGGGAATGGGAAAAGCAGAAGGAACATATGAAAGATTCCTGTGAGCTTTCAAGGTACCTCAGTGTTGTAGGGTATAGTTCAGTGTTTACAAGATAGACGATTTCAAAAGCCATCGTGATGCCCAGTCTTCCCAGTGTGGCAACTGTCGTTTTGAGCCATGGGATATCTGTTCATTCAAAAACAAATTCTGGTGAAGTGTGCTTTTCTGCACCAGTGGAAGATTTCTGAGAGTCAGAGGCCCTGTCAGCAGAAGCTACATCACAGGAACACTGGATCAGTGCAAATCAGAATGAAAGGCCACTGCTGTAGATATCAATCTATATTGGCATTTATTGATTTCCCACATCATATGAGGCTGCTTTGTAGAATCGGAAATCAATTCTAATTGATTGATTCAAAATGCTGGTGGAATATAACAGCATGAGTGGGAGAATGAACATTATGAGCTTCCATGACCATGTCCAAATTGTGCTCTGGAAAGGAGGATTTATTTATATACGGATGTTATGCTATAAGAAACACCATTGAGTCACTTTCCAAAGCCTTCTGACCATAAAGAAGCTACCTCTAAAGGTGCATAGAATCATAGAATCATTTAGGTTGGAAAAGACCTTTGAGATCATAGAGTCCAATTGCAAAACTAACACCGCCAAGTCCACCACTAAACCATGTCCCTGAGTGCCACATCTAGATGTCTTTTAAATACCTCAGGGATGCTACAGTAAAATAATTCTTCCTAGAGCCAGCCAACCACGCTTCATAATTTGTCTAGCTATTGCAGAGTAGACATGCTCCTAATAATGCTACTCCTGGCTACACTCCTCCTCCTCTGGTGCTTGTCTGTTTACACGATGCAAGTGGGCCAGCGACCTTATGCTGCCCCAGTAGCTCCATCTGGCTCTCCCAGCTCTGCCTGAGCTCTGGTGTGTAGCCACTGTCCTGCATACTTCAGTAGGAAGCCCTTATACATTAGCAGAGGGTGCGATGGTCATATCTGCACTGCAGGGCAGAGCCATCCCATCTCACCACATGCAACTCCTCAGCAGTTCAAGTACCCTCTCTGGAGAGCCTGTGGCCTCTGGAGGAGCATCACAAAGAATGCAATAAGCACTTCTGCAATACCCTTGGGAGAGAAGAGTCTCCTGTATGATTTAACCATGACTGAGCAGCCAGGAGGCAAGTGAAACAAGCCTGAACCTGGCACAAAGGGGAGCTCTGCAACTGGAGAGAGCTCTGGCAGTGATTGTGTTTTCTCAAAACTTCAACAGGAAGAACAAGAAAACATTTCAGTTTACTCTGAACCAAAAAATGAGATGCTTGGGCTTATTTCCCTTCCAAAACAACCAAACAAACCCCCATCAAATTTCATCCTAGGTTGCAAGACAGTGCCTTTGCCCTGAAAAGTTCTGTTTTCAAACACTTGTAAGAAAAGCAAAAGCTAGAAAGAACAAAACAAATCCATGTTGTCTCCCTCGCACCCCTTCAGTCCATCAGACCCCTGAGGTGAGGATGATGTCTATGTGCCTCCTCCCTCTCCCAGGGAACTTGAACTGTATGAGCACCCCAGTGTGACACAGCTCTCACAAGCTGCTGCTGCAGCTTTTTCCATTTGTATAAACAGACTTCTCTTGAAAACAGGACTTGGATCTCGTGTCCCATCTACAAGTACCTTGTTCCTCAGGCTGTCCTTTCCTCAAGCGGCAGAGCTTTCTCAACACTTCACCACTACCGAGAGCAGGCTGGTGGCAGCATTCTGTTGGCCCCAGGCCACTGCTTTCTCCCCCTGGCTCAGTCCATACCAGCCCTACTACCATACCACTCCTGTTCTAACCCCAGACCTGTTGCACTATGGTCAGCATATGGCTTGGCCAAAAATACGCAAAGGTGCTGGAGGTAGGTGTCCCACAAGAGTAATTCCCCAGAGTTGCTCTTTGTTTCCTCCTCCTGCGACAGCCCTAGCTCCCGGCAATCAATAGTTCTCAGTCCTTGCTGTCCCAAGAGGACCTTTGTATTTTTTTAATAGATGGAGAATGATGCTGGTGAAGCCAGCTGATGACATGGCAACCAGGCCTTCTGTGCATGAATAGCAGTCCCCTGTGTCAGAGGGCATCATACACTTGAAGTGGCTTCTGGTGGCTCTTCTCTATGAGAAGAATTGCCCCTTGATATAACTCTGGGAACTAAAACCTTTAAAGCTGGCCAGCATTATTCCTTGCTTTGATAGGAACATCCCTGGGGAGGAATAAGCCTCTCTAATGTCTGCTCAGCTGCCAATCCCCAGCTCCACTAGGGCAAAACATGCAGATATGGTAACATATCCCTGGGGATTAAAAAAAACAATACATAGAAGAAGAGAACAATTTAAAGAAAAGATAGAAGTGTTGGGAAGTGTGTGTAGTATCAGACCTTTCAGTTATCCTCGAAAGCAGATAAGTATGACTTGAACAAAAGCCGTATCTTTCCTCCAACCCCTTAACATTGTTCCAGCACCTAGGAGGGGGATGGCAGGGCAACAATCTCCATGTTGTCTGTCACAGCCCCTACACTGTGTTGTGGTTTGCATTATTTTATTTGCAAATGAGAAGACCACAAGCTGCCTTAGCTAAGTCACTGATTTCTTATGCTATTAAGTGTCTTCAAAATCAGGGAGTATCTTTTCTGTTTATGTTTATATACTCTCCCTTGCATTTGCCTTCAAAACCAGTACATTTATACACATTTTTCCTAAAACTATACCCATCTGTTGCTCACTTCCCATCAAAGACATGGACATTACATGCCCCAGAACAATCTATAAGCAAATAAGGTGTATTGTATACAGTGGTTGTGGTCTGCTTGCTTAAGGTATGTCAGAGAGAAGTAATTCACCTAAAAAGCCTGACATTGGGAAGGGAATTACCTTCTGGCAAGAAGGCAGTAATGAAGCATGCAATTCCCGCCACGATGTTGCTTATTGCAAAGGGAAGGCGCCGGCCAATGCGATCAATTGTCACTAAAATCAAGAGAGCAGCAGGCAGCTCCACAGCTCCTGAGATGAAGAAGTCTAGGTAAAGGTTTCCTCCAACAATTCCTAGGCGCATTACAAGCCCTTGGTAGATTAGGGCACTCGCAAACCTAAACAGCAAAGAAAAAAAAAGTGTTGAAAGGCAAACAAATGACTGCAAGCAGTTGGAAAGACCCTAAAAGTCACAAGGAAATTTTTCTTCAAAACCCGCTGCCCTGTAACAAACACTCTGTATCCCCAGTAACAAGCTGGACTGACGTAGGCACTCACCAGGCATACATCAGGATGAGCGTGTTCCTCCTCATCTGAGGAGTCCTCACCAGGTCGAGAAAGGAGGGGTTGCTGACCTCCTCGTTGGTAATAGTGATCTGAGGAGAAAAATGGGCAGTAGAGTCAGCTGTTGGGGTCAGACAGGTGCTGGGGAGAGTTTCCGTGTAAACATGGTGCTCAACAATATTCCAGTTGTCTCCATTTAAGGCTCAGGGCCAGTGAACAAAGGTGCTGATGAGCCAGCTTGCTGCTTTTAGGACTCCAGAGTAGTATGCAGATATGGAAAACAGCTTATAACTGGACACAGCTGTGAGATTTCCTTAATGATGACCATGCAAAAATCTCCAATCTTGACTTGAGAGTGGAAAAATTATTTCCTAGTAAACTGAGAGAGGTTGACTAGGAAATTCTTGGAAAGTAATAATGGATCATCACGTCAAGGTCACTGGGAGCATAGCTGCCCTCTGTCAGAGGTGGCAGAGGAGGAGACTGTCAGGAAGGGCAAAGCAATAGGCTGAGGGAAGCAGGGAGAGAGGGGGTGAGCAGCAAGCAATGGGCTTGGGAACATGGCTGATGGCACAGCTGGGCAGCAGAAATGAGAGGAGTGAGACAAAGAGCAGATCTATGAAGGTGCCTGAGTGCTCATTCAACTGGTAAAATTCAGAGGGTTTTAAAATACACAAGCACTATGCTGAACATGGCTTTTACCCTGGAAGAAAAAAATCCTGCAAAGTATGAATTAATGGTCCCTGTACTATCTACAAAGTGTAGTAAATCTGTTCACAGCTTCCTCCAATACAGCTACAAAGAGGCACTCAATATTGTCAGTTAGAAAGTCTAACAATAACAGAAAAGGGTAGGATTTCACACGGTCTGTGTTTACATTGGAGTTCATTGCCATAGGATATTGTGGAACTAGAATTTTAGCAGGGCCAAAAAGGGATTAGGCACATTAATGGAGGCTGTTTTTAACTGTGGCCAGCAGTTTTTAACTGTGATGTCCAAGTCATATTGCAGCCCTTTTGTTTGTAAGTTCATTTGACAGATGAGGAAGACAAGAGAAGGTGGTTTTAAGCAGGGGGAAACCGTGAGACCACCTGAGAACTGGCAGCCACATCTGTGATTGTCATCACCTCTCAAAGTAGCTGTGGGAAACATGGGATTCAACATGCTGCGCCTTTTTTAGGAGGATTTCAGGCAGCTTGGCTGCTTTGACTCTCAGTTATTACCCCTCTCCTGAGGGGAGGAGTAAACCCCCCTCTACCACCACAGCAGCTGCTGCCCATGCAGGCAGAGGAGCCCAATGAAATGATCCCAACCAGTGGGGAGACATGGGTGAGAAGATGGAGAAGCACATGGGAACCATGCAGATCCATGAGAAAACACCAGTAAAGCCAAAGGCATTGCCTGAGGGTCTCATCAGCTCAGCCAGGGCTACGCTCAAAGTTTTCACCCTGGCTATTTCTTTTTGTATTCTAAAAATACCTTTTTGGCATCTGTAGCATAGAAGTTTTTCAGAGAGGTTTGGCTGAATGTGTTTACATATGACTTTTTCATGACTGGGTGACACAAAACTTTGTAAGTGGACAGAGAAACTTCACATTTGTTTGAACTTCCTTTCTACTCCCTCTTGCTTTTCTTCTGTAACCAGAGCCAGAAGTTTTCTTCACAGCACTGCCGCTTCTACTGCATGCCAGAGGCCTTTGTGGGGCTGCAGAGGTTTCTGGGTTTCTGCACTCCTCTTGAACTTTCTCATATTACGGTTATAAAGCTGCCATGACTGTGTTTATAAAAGCAGGCTGCCAGCCATCAGTTGTGACTTTGCAAATATGGCTTTAGTTTTCCAAAGAACTAAAGATAAATTCAGCATGGCTGCTATAATATATTTTTATTTCTTAATAAAGTCATAAAAGTCCCAAGCATGACTGAGCATTTTTTTATGGATGAAGAAAAACATTGCTGTGCAAAGTCAACTCTTTGTAGGGAAAAAAATCCTCTTTTTGTTCTTTGAAGTCAAGGAGAGCTTTGCTATTCACGTCAGTGCAGACAAGAGTTCAATGACAGAGCCCAAGTTTCCAAAGATACACCATCTGAAAACTCTGAAGGAAGCTTTATGACCAACTTCCCTGACATTTCTATGTCCCAGCAAAATTACATGTCTGTTTTTCTGCAATAATTTTTAAAGATTCCCCATAACACAGACGTAATTCTGTTTAATTCTGCAAAGGACAGTACATCCATGCATTTTTATAATACATATGCCTGTAAGTCTATATATACTAGAAATATATATGTTTAGATATGTCTATATAGTAGAGACATAATATATAAAGGGAGAGGTGTTTTTGATTCACAACTTTCTCAAGAAGCAGCTCTTACTCAACTGGTAGCAGTCCATTCTGCTTTTGGACAGAGACCAAGAACTAAAAAATCAGCTTGAAAAAAAAACATGCTAGGATAATTATGATCAACTGGAAATAAAGAGTTTGTCATTTATAATAAATTTAATGAGTTCTGGGTGGAACTGAAGCATACCAGTGTTGTAACTTGCAGAGTGAAAGAAGCAGATGTTTATCCCTCTTGTACAAAGGTCATCTGCAGTTTCTGCATGACAACAAAAATGCAAGGCTGATACACCCAGAGCCATGTAAGAGGTTTGGCCAGTGAAATTGTTACAGATATATTGGAAATTCTTAGTCAAAATGCATTGATGGACAGTGCCTCTTACTTCCTCCCCATCCCTCCACACCTGCAGCACTATGCCTGAATTTCCAGAGTTGTTTCATGAAAGAGAAGTCTGACATGAGTTAATATGAGAAATACACTTGATATGCAACTAATGTGCTTCCTGGAAATGCTCTCTTTCCTCTGGGCACAGCACTAAGGATGACAGACATTGTATGTTAAAAGGTCCCAGGAACAGATCCAGCACAAATCTAGATGTGTGGAGGTTAATCCACTGCATCTGTGAGTGGCTTAGGGTCATGAGCAGGGACGCTTCTGAAAAAGCTTAAATGTAACTTAAAACAAAAAGCAGGGAAAGGCATGCATCTCCATTCTGATGTGACACTTTGAAAATACTCGTGTTTAGACAGGTGAAGTGGGTGTAGGAACAGAACTGAACATGGACAAGGAGCTGCAGCAGTACAACCTTCCTGCTACGTGTCTCAGGCCACATTTGGCACCAGGCAATGCTGACCAGTGAAGACTGAGGCAAGGAAGTCGTTGAGTACGTCAGTCTTCTATATATCCCTCATGACCAGGTCTGCTGTTTCCTTCCAAAGAGGGCCCACATCTTTCCTAGCTTTCCTTTTTTCACTGATGTACCTGTAGAAGCTCTTCTTGTTACCCTTGATGTCTGTGGCCAGATTTAGTTCTATCTGGGCTCTAGCCTTCCTAACCTGATCCCTAGCTGCTCAGACAACGTCTTTGCAATCCTCCCAGGCCACCTGTCCTCGCTTCCACTTTCTGTAGATTTTCCTTTTGCATCTAAGTGTGTCCAGGAGCTCATTGTTCATCCAGGCAGACCTCCTGGCATTCTTGCCTGCCTTCCACTTTGTTGGGATGCATCACTCCAGGGCTTAGAGAAGGTGACCCTTGAATATTGACCAGCTTTCTTGGGCTCCTTTCCTCTCTAGGGCTTTTTCCCATGGCACTCTATCAAGCGCATCCCTGAAGAGGTCAAAAGAGCTTCACATTCCCCACCAGCCCCTCCTTATTGGTGAGAATGAGGTCCAGCATAGTACCTCTCCTCACTGGCTTCTCTATCACTTGGAGAAGGAAGTTACTATCAATGCATTCCAGGAACCTCCTGGATTGCTTATGCCCTGCTGTGTTGTCCTTCCTCCACAGGGGTGCTTTATCAGGGTGGTTGAAGTCCCCTATGAGGACCAGTACTTGTGAATATGAGGCTGCTCCTGTCTGTCTATAGAAGGCCTCATCTACTTGCTCTTCCTAGTTGGGTGTCCTGTAACAGACCTGCACTATAATGTCACCTGTCTCTGCCCTCCCTTTAATCCTGACCCATAAGCTCTCAGTCAGCTCCTCATCCATCCCCAGGAGGAGCTGCATGCACTCCAGTTGATCATTGACATCAAATGATTCACCCTTTTCTCTCTCCTTAGTCTTTTTGGTTTGTTTCTTTCCCACCAATTTTAGTCTGCAATCCTCCAGTTGCTTAATATGCAACTTCAACTTGACAAGCAAAGCTCATTCTTCACTGTGGGACAGCTGGGGGCGATTTCCTGACCTTGTCTGGCATCACAGAGATGCCTTGGCTTCCATTGGAAAAATGGCTCACTAATTGCTGGCCTAGCTTGTCACTTCTCATCAAAGATTTTTCTGTCATATTGCTTCACTAATGTAGAACAGTCTCATCCGGTATATCCCATTTCTCGGCCAAGGAAGTTACACATTACTTTTTCCCCTGACAAACCTCCCTCCCCATCATTAACCTTTGTGTGCAACCCTGAGCAACAGAACATTCATAGAAATGGCATTACAGCAATACTAAGGCACTTGAACAAGCTGCTTACAAATAAAGCAGCTGACTGTGGAAATATATGTTTCAGCACAGTCATCTTCACTGATAGGCCTAGTTTTGACTTTACAAAATCATTAGTTCAGAGTCATATATCCTAAGAGGAATAGTATAGGTTAGGGCCCATCTTCTCTCTGGAAGCTGTTCTGTGAACTTTACCTTGCCAGAACTGTCATTAACATATACTTAATAAAGTGGAAATATGACAGAATATTGGTATAAATCAACGGGCCATTGCTATACTCCTTCTGTTGCCACGTACTACTACGTGTTATGTTCAAGGTCTATATTTATAGCAGGAGTCATCCTGAATAAGCAGAGTTGCTTTGGCTGGATGGATGATTTATGGAGCCTGTTACCAGGTAGATAAAGTCCTATGGATTTGGGAACAGCTATCTGGTGTTTTCAGAAGAGTGCCAATAGTTACTGCCTGGGCTTCATCTAGAAGTATACACTAGGATTTTGGTGAAGTAACTCCACTTTTTGGGTAAGCTGGGCTAAATTCTCAGGTTCTCCCTTGTTTAAGAAGAACAACGACAAATACCTAGGTAAGATAACAAGCTGTGGGAACCCAGGTTGACAACTAACTGTTACAAAGCACACATATCATGTTGTTCCTTCCTGACAGGATGGGAAACTTCGGTCTCCTTCAAACACTGCCATCCCAAACTCTTTGCTTTTAGTCTTGGTGAAAATTTGGTTAAAAGCCACACATGATAATTTTGTATATGTATAAAAATGAATGTATATGCATATGTATGTATGTAGGCATAAAGGATACTACTGTGTACTGATAGATGGACATTTTATGTAGGTCGTTTCAATATGAAAATCATTTCTTTCTGAAATACTAGTGTATTTAGTATGCCACTTCTGGGCTGCTGTGTGCCAACAATTTGTGGCTATTTTCCTTAGTTCAAATAATGATTTCCAACATTATTATTACTAGTATTTAGGCTTCAGATCTGGTTTGTTATAGAATAGGAACCTAGTCCACATCTGTTGTTGTCACTGAACCATAAGGCCAATGCCACAGCAAACATGGTCTGAGAGCCAGGCATTGCTACCCAATGCAGAACAAGGCAAGTGTTGCAATGGCACAACAGTGTCGTTTGAAATGTATCAGTCTTTTCAGTTTTGCCAAGACTACTTGTCAAAGGACTGGAATTCTATCATATATTGCCTATTTTGTAAATGGTGATCTCAGACAGTGCTTCCCCTATTTGGAATTTTGGGACATATTTTCCTACTATTGGGGTGAAAGCAAATTTATACTCAAATTCCAATTTTCTACATTGTCTTCTTTTTGAATTGTAAAAGGAATTTCAAAGGAGCCAGGAAAGTGGATCCTGCTGTCTACACTCACTGTCAGCTAAAATGGCAGCTTCTGTGAAACACCACTGATCCTCGGGCTAGTTTCTGATATTTTCCACAAGTATTTAAAGTAGGAGTGTTGTAAATGAAAGACTTGATTCATCATTTTGCAAACTTCTTTTGTCAGTCCATGTCTTTCCAGCCAGTTAATTTTTACCCTCTTGCAATTAACAAAGTAGGTATGGGACTGACAATCTTTTCCTGGCATGACGCTTGAAGAGTGTTGCCCATCATATAAAGAAAATGCATTTTAATGCAACTGAACCTTCAAAAGATTAAGAAAGTTTAGCAAAAACCCTCTAGCTCAAACAAATGACAGTACCTCTGAGTAATGTGGTGAGAGATATTTCCCATTGTGTTTTGCAATGTTGTGCATGATTTTTAACGCCTTGTCTCCTTTTTTGCGTGTCAGAAGCCAACGTGGAGATTCAGGAACCATCCTGTAAGAAAGCAGGCAGAATACACAGGCAGATCAGGAAACTTCTAGCTGTATCATTATAAAATAGGCACACACACACTCAAATGTATACATACTTTATAAATTGAACACAAAGAAATACTACTGATGGGTGTTTCATTTTCTCCTAGCCTAGGCTTAAGATGATTCATAATCTAAAAGTTCACAACAGGCAATGTTTAAGGTAACAAGGGTACATGGATTATGTTCTTTTGATCCAGCCCACAGGGCAGCTGCACTCCATTGGGACAGATGCTCACCCCAGCATAGTGCTCTGCTTTCTCACCAGCTGGATTGCCCATCTCATGGGACCTGTAGGGCAAGTTCAGGCTTGAACTGACTACATAATGAGAGGTAAGGGTGAGGTCCCATAGCTAATGGGGAAAGCAAACTTTGGTCAAGTTAACCAGATAAATAGTGTCAGGCTAAGCAGGAGCAGAGCAGGGTTCTGTGAAGGGCCAGCTGTGGCTGACAAGAGAGGCAAACCCTGGGAAAAAAAAGGAAAGTAATGTATATCTGTGATACACTAAAAGGAACTAAAAGTGCCAAAATCACAAAATGCTAATATCTTCTTACTAACCTAGTAATTTGCACAGTGGAGACTTGGGACCACAGCAGGAATCTCAAGGTGCTTAAATAGCAATAGCAATAATGACAAGAGCAATAACTGCAATATTACCAGTAGTAGAGCAAGAAGAGGAAGTTGGGAAGTGAAATGGCCAGCTGGATCCCCTGCCAGGTGGGAACCAAGTATGCAATTCCAGGGAGAATCATAATTCCCAGGGTGAAGAATATCTGAATCACAATCCCAACAATCCGCTGGTCAGAACCAACGATCTCCGTCACTAAGCAGAAAGAAAGCCAAAATAATCAACACAGAAACAAGCATAACTCAGAAGAAAAATATTAGTGGTGGAACATAAGGAAGGATAGTACTGTGTAAGGTCACAAGTCTGTCTAGCCCAGCATCTTGTCTCCAGCAGTGTTAGCACATCACCAAGACTGCCCAAGGCAAGAATGGGTGACATCCTCTGGTCAATTCACCCACCATTCTTCAGCTAGATGGGTTCCTGACTGCATGTTTACTAATAAATTAAATAGGGCCAGAACAGGGGTTTGAGACTGCATCATAATCATGCTTAGTGGTAAATTGTTGGCTCTTCCCTGGCACAGTTTTGGCCCATGCCCCAGACTGGAGGATCCACCAGGGAGAGGCTGCTCCCAGCAGTGGGGAAGAGGGTTTAGCTACACCATGTTGGTTGCTCTGAGTGCTAAGGTATGGTCCACAGTTGTTTTATTTACTGAAACAAACATAGCCTTTGTGGTTTTTGTTTAATCCTTTGGTGAATTTTTTATTTTCTGTATGTGTCTAATTGCTTTAGAAATCCATGTAAGGCCATATTTCAGGCAATATCCCAGAAAACACTTTTTTTTAATTTTACTAAAGGAGACAGAATTTTACAAGTATCGGTGATTCATTTCAGCTGGCAATGCAAAGATATGACACCATTTTTCTTACACTGTGCACTATTTTTCTTGACTATTCATCACGTCTGCATAGCTCAAGGGAAACTATTGCCTAAAGAAAGCTGCTCATCACTGGCCCAGGAAGAGGTAGGTTGTATGTAAAAGCAAAGAGACGTTCTTGGATCAGCTTGTTGTGGTTCTGAAGCACAGATCAATAGCCTGGGAGATTATATTGAGGCGTCTATCCTCCGGGTGCAACCAAATCCATTACCTTTATATATCTCTTAAAAATGTTATGTTGGCAAATACTCTGTGTGATCCTGGGACATAAGAGTAGATCTCTGATGGGATTTAAATGGAATCACTGTCTCCAAGAATTAAGCATCTTGCTTAGGGCTGCAGTAATACACTGTCCCTCAGGATTCCATATCTCTGAACTTTTCCCTAAAGTCAGGCAGTCTGATCCTAGCACTGCAAAAGATTCCTTTCTGTTAAAACACGGCCATTTTAAGGAAGCCATGGGTCTGCCATAAAACATTTTGCTGGTTAGAGCACTTGTCAAAGTTTTAGGATAAGATCTCAATTTAAAATTAGGCCACGTGCTTGGATGTGAAGGGAAAAGAAGCTTCTCGCTCTTTCACTGGATCTTGGACCTGAGTTGCCCAACAGTGTAACTTTGCCTGGAAAGCTGAGGTGCTTCTGGGCTTTAGATGCTGAGAGGGATAGACGGCTATGTTTGTTCATACATCATCATAGTGTTCCCAGATCTCACAGTAACTGTTTAGATCTGGCCACAACTCTGCTCACACTGATTTGAATTCTACTAGGAATTGAAAAAAATTGTCACAGGCCTCACAGACTGCAGTGATGATACAAATGTTTTATACTATATAATGTTATCACTGTGTTTTGCATTATCACAGTAGATTTCTGAATGGCTTATTTTCTTTTTAAGTAGATGTGATGTCTCATCTCTAAAAGGGTGCTCACCTCAATGTCTTGCTCTTTTATGTTCTAGAGAGGAGTTTCCCTCTCTGAACCTGGCAGTCATTCTAGATGCCATAACAATACCCTTTTCTCATGAAAAGTAAGCCTGTTATGCAAGCAGCTTCATCACTGGGCCATGACTATAACCTATCAAAAGCCTGGATCCCTGCTGTTTTGAAGCTATTTATTAAAAAGATTCCCTTCCTTTCCAGGAAATTATAATCCTAATATGGACCCTGGTGTCCATCCTGGCACTAAGCAAAGCTTCCCAGCTAAAGAATGAAGAGCAGCCATCCAAGTGTCTGTCTTCCCAGTGAGGAAAAGTAGTTAACACCTCTGAACATCTGTAGAAGATGTTCAGGCTCTGCCAAAATTAACCATGCGTGTTTGTGTATCCAGTTTATTCAGGGCTTGCTCAGTAGATTTTTATTAGCTTAGTCATCTTTTATGCAATAAGAAAATCTTTATATATATACATTACATTCTGCCACCTCTTAACTATTTACATTAATCCTTCCCCATTGGAGTCCATAGATTAAACAGCCATAAAACTCCACAAATAGCAACAATAGAAAGTATTGCATTGCTACTGAATTGCCTGTGGCCAGCTGCTCACAGGCATATTCAAATACCACAGTGATGTGTATGAAAAGAGAGTATGGACAGTTCTGAAGGACACATCATTCTTGTTAGGCTGCCCTTGTGCATTACTTCTTCCTCACGCTTCTTCGTGGGATCCTATGAGGTCAGGCAGGCATGTACACTGATGCTCATTTCCATCCTGTATCAGTAATGACTACCAGAAAGAGTTTGAACTTTCTGCTGTTCTCACAGTCATTGACAGGTAAGGAAACACAATACCATTTAACTCCTAGAAATATCCCTAGCATGGTCTGGACAAAGGTCAGTAACTGCTTCCCCAGACATTCAGTTCAGGTGTGAGCCCAGACCATGGATGATGCCAAGTTACAATTTGCATGCAGGTACCTTGTCTTGAAGAACAAATGCATTAACTAAGAAGGACTTGGTTTATTCATTGTGGGCTTGGTTTATTCATTGTCTGCTGATTTCCCGAGAAAATATACAGATGTGGCCAGGTTCCTTGTCCTCCAAAAGTCCCTTACTTTTCCTAGCCAGAAAAGAAAGAAGATAACAGCTCTCACCGATCACGTAGCATGTCATCCATGTTCCCTTGCCAAACATGCCTTGGAGAAAACGGAAGATCAAAAATACAGTAAAGTTTGGTGCAAATGCCACTATGATACCACATATCCCAACCCCGAGACAGGAGAGCAGGTAGATGAGGATTCTGCCATATCTGTTGAAAAAGGAAAAGAAAGTGAAAATCATGAAAAGACACAAAGATTAGATTTTTTCCTGGCATTTCATTTTAAAGCTAGATCTGAAAGTGCTCTTTTGAGACTAGCCTTGTTCCAAAGGTAGGCTGCCTGAAACTTTGTAGTGTTGGCCCTTCGTATATGGGACTCTTTTCTCTGTGGTAGTTATCACTGCCTTTATCTCACTAATTTTAAAACTGGTGATGTCCTTACCAGGCCCCCTTTTATTATAGAAATTTAGTTTGTCTTTTTGTATCCAAACTATGGCCCATATATTACTGTTCATATTTTTGATCCAGTTGAAGTAAGGGCAACTTTTGTTGGGGAATTCTGTTTTCACAGATTGGTCTCCTAATAGTAACTATAGCCAACTCTGAAAGCAAGTAATTTCTTCTTTAATTACTTTATGCGGTTTTCCAGTGTTTTGTTTAGATTAAGACCACTTGTTTTCAAAGTCTGCCTAACATATTCATGAATCTCATTTTCCAGGAAAAAACATCATTATTAATAGGTCTGCCCAAGGTAAGCTGTAATACCAAAAAAATCCCTCCAACAAACTCTCCCTGAAGTTTCGTGGCAACTGTGTCCTTGGAACACAACTACAATTTCCATTTTGATCTCTTCTCCATGGTTATTGTTGCTGTTTTAAGAAGAAGAGACTGTGAAAACTGATGTACCTGTTTATCTTACAAAAAAGTATTTGAGAGAATGTTTGTTCATTTTATTCAAAAGGTTTCATAAGATGAACTTATAAGGGACAAAAATCAGGATATTTTCAACTTTTCAAGTGCTGTCAAGGTGATGAGAGTCATATGGTCTAGCTGCAGCATATTCCCCCAGTGTTATCAATGTACAATATTCATAGTTGTATGATTGTTAAATTATACTTAATACACAAGTACTCCTAGATGTGTTCTTTTTTTTTAGTAATTAGCTGTAATATCACTACTCTTACACAGTCTTAAGGTGCTAGTATCACAACTGCCCAGTCAAACACTGAGCAGAGATAACTTAAGGTAGCCGGTGCCATGGCACCTTTTCCACCTTTTTCCCTTACTACTATATTCCTTGGAAAGATGAGGTTTTCTTTGAAAGTACTTTTGTTTGCTAGTTCAAAATTTGTTTTATGAAATGACATTCAAGATAATTCCATGTTTCTGCCTACAAAGAAATCCTACTGTAAGTTATTATTGCTATTATTACAGATATCAAAGAAAAATAAAATAGGCAGAAAGGAAGTGTTTTATGAACTGAAGAAATATGCTCTGCTATTGAAATCATCAGTGGTGCTCTCACTCAATGCATAGATTGACTACTGTTAATTATCAGCACAAAGCATAAACCAAGCTCCCTCCTTTACTCTAAGAGCAAGGTAGAGCTTACGGGAGCTCCTCACTCTGGGGCAGGTCAGCTGCTCAAGCCTGAATGTTACCCACGTCTTTTCCTTGGCATTCATCCAGTTCTAATAGAGCTGAGAACCAGCTGGAGGGAGCTATGAACTTGGTAGTAAGCGTAGGAGTCCAACCTGTGAATGGAGAAATTTCCATTCTGAGTCCCTTCCTTCTTTCCTCAAGTATCTGCTTTCTTCATCAATGGTGCCTGTTAAACATCCTCCAGTAAACATCAGTCTGGAAAACTCTGAATGTTTCCTTTTCATTTCTGTGTCCTTTTGCCCTTCCTGGGTCCAGACATGTACAGAAACCATCAGACACCACAAGAAAAGCTCTTCTTATGTCATTGTAAAGTCCAAACAGGATCAGTAAGTATGATTGTGTGAAGTTTACAGCCCAAAAGGAAACGAAGATTACATTGGCTGAGTTTTATTAACCCAGGCTATGTAGGTTTGTCCAAAGTGAATTAAACCTCTGAAGTGTTAATGCATGTTTATCACAGGTGACACTACAAGTGATTTCACCTCCAAACAAATCAAAGGACAGCAGCACTTATACAGTACCTGTCCGCAGCGTAGCCCAGGATGAATGCACCAGTGAGAAACCCCAGATTGAGGATAGCCTGTGAGAGATCCAGCATCCAGGCATTGCCGCACACAAGGTTATACTGTGGGAACAAGGAAGAGGCATAAACACTCTGGGTAGGACATTCATCATCCTCAGCATTATAGAAAATGCATAGGGACAGGTGGTAAGGGGAAAAGGAAGGGGAAGGGGAAAGGGAAGTTGAAATGCTCTTGTTCAACTTTAAGCACTAGTGGGCCAGGGAAGTGTAGCCATAGCAAGCACTCTTCAAGCTATCATGAAGATAGAAGAAGAGCTTCTCCTTACCAAAAGGATGCTTTGTTTAATATATCAGTTTTCCAGATAAGGAAAGTAAATTTTCTTTTGCAAATCAAACACAATGCCGTTAAATATGTTGCCAAGGCAAAGCCATGACTTCGTTTAGCACAGAATAAGAGTGCACAGCTATAGCAAATGAAACCGTCAGCTTATAGAAATGGTTTAAATATTTTTCTTAGTGCCTTTTAGATAAAAGCAAAAACATGTGTTCTCTGAGGAAACTGAAAACAGATCTTAGATCAATTTCAGATACATTAAATATGTATTTTCTTGGTGTAGCTTTCCCAGACTTTTCTATTCCTTATACTGCAGCAGTCATAACTCCCTAACGTGACATTACATTGGGGAATATTTGAAGAATTCATTAACAGGGATGAAGATGGGGATGGGCAGGAGTGAAGGGAAGAGAGAAGTGGGTGAGAGGAAGGAAGACAAAGAGGCTAGGAATTAAAACTAAAATGAAACTAAAAATAAAGTAATTATCCTGACAGTATGTCACTGGAAATTACTTCAGAGGTTCTTTGAGAATAAAGAAATAGCAACCGTTGCCTGCCAAGTTCTGCAGACCTTATGGGAGTTTTCAATCCATACTTGGGGTAACCCTAGGAACAATGTGGCTTCAGGACCAAGGGAAGCCACAAGTAACAGCAGCTGCCACCATTTACCTTAGAGACACCTTCTTTCTTTGAGCTATAGGAAATCTTTTCATTGCTAACAAGGTGCTGGTTGCTGAAGTACACACAGTGTGTCACATATGTGCTCACCAGCCTCTTCTGTCACTCACAATTTTCCAGACCCCAAAATTTAGCGTTGTGAGCCCAAGCTCTGCAGTACATTTGTATGCTGTAATGCCTAGCGAGTATTGGCTGGGCCTGGGATTTCAGAGGTGCCTATAGAGGAGATACAGAGGGGGTTCAGACGTGGATTTCACTGAGTCTGAATCTGGACCCAAAAAATTTAAAGTAATACTCTTAAGTATTTATTTATGTACCTAAATAAGAAACTATTTCTTTTAATATTCTGAACTCCACACAGGTGCCATTCACACTTATTTCTGTGGGCTATTCTTCAATTATTAAAATGAAACTCCTCAGTTTTGGTTCCAAATGTACTATTAGCACTGTCACTCACAGTAACAGTAGAATCATTATTAGTTATGATGATTTTACTGGAAATCTAGGATTTGGGTTTGTTTGTGGCTTTTTGGTTTTCTTGAAGCTGCAGGTCTGGGAATTTGTGACCAAGAACTGCAGTTTCCAGCTCTCACAACTGTGAAAAAAAAACTTCACTAGTAACCTCTACAAGTCCCCAACCCCATAGAAATCCTGCCCCCACTAGCTTTAAACAAAGTAATGTTTTTGATGTCAACCTTATTACTCTGGGAAGCCTGACTGGCCACCTTTCAATCAAGCCAGGTCATCAGCATCTGGCTTCCACTTCTGTAAATCTTGAGCAAGAGCTGCAGAAACCTCAGCTTCCTCAGAGAGGAATAAAACCTGCTTTCAGCTGTCATACTTAAGGGCTATTGCAATGCTTTCCTAAAATAGCCTGAACATGGAGCAGTGCTTTCAGACTTCAAATGCTGCTTAACCTCTTGCTTGTTGAAACTATGACAACCCTGGCAAATAGTATCAAAAGATGTAGCTTTGAAAAGCAGAGGTTTTTTTCACAAGAACAGCCATTAAAAAAAGATTTTACAAGGCAATGCAAATGACTGTGCTAATTGAAGAGGCTGAGGATCTCAGAGGAGCATCTGCAGCCACCTGTACAGGGCAACGCAGCTTACCAGATAAAAAACAGCTACAAGAAAATAATGGCTTAAAAAATGTGCTGCTGAAGTGTAACAGAAAAGGAAATAATCACATGAAGAGACAGGCAGAGCGGGCAAGCAAGAAGAGTGGCTTCAAACGAGCTCAAGGAAACCTTTCTGACTTAGCAGAGGAGTACTCAGCTAGACATCTCACAGGACACATCTGGTGCAGGTCTCCCAGCCAGGGTCCACACTGGGCTTGCTGGCATGTTCTGCTGTACAGATGACAGTTCTAGAGAGAGTTCAGAGCCCAATGCCACAGACCGCTTAGCAAAATGCTCTGTTATTTCATGCCATTTCCTACTGGTGGCTTCAGAGCTGGTTGTGATATGCTGGCTTTTCCCAGACACACATGGAGAGTGACAGAGGTCAGCTTCAACCTGCATCTGTGCTCCAGCTTTAAACATTGTTTAACCTTCACACTATTATTTTCCACTTCCAGCAGATGCTTGTGGAGTGACCTGGGAGCATCACTCCTCAGAGAGGCAAAGAGAACCCCTCACACCTCTCTCCTAGCAGTCTGCAGGAATAACAGAGCGATCTGAGCCTGTGGTCTGCAGAGTGAGTCATCTCTCTGTGAAGGTTAAGATTGCTCAACACATCACAAGTAGCTTGGCTCCTTGAAAGATCAGAACCTTGGAGAGAAATATCAGGCTGAATGATAGATCAGCACGAAGGGCTTCCTACAGGACCAAGTTTAAGAGCCCTTCACTGAATTGCTTGAGTCAAACAATGTCCTTCAATACTTGCTATTTCTCCTGAAGAAGATGGTCATGAGAGAAAACTCCCCCTCATAAGTAAAAACAGCCAAGGAGAGAATGAGAACAGGAGTAAGCATTATTGCCTCACCAGAAACAACAATAAATTAGTGTGAGAACAAAATTTAAAAGTTCATATAGTAACAAAACTGTTAAAGCAATGTCAAAATGAGGTGATGCTTACACAGACATAAAATCCATAAACAAAAACATTGTAGATCATTCAAAATCCACTTGCCCCTAATTTCAGTTGTTGATTTCAGAGAGCTAGCTCCAGATTTCTAACACCTACAAACTGCATTGGGATTACAGCTCTCCTCAGGCTGACACACCAAGTTTCCCAAGACCCAGGAGGCTATCCTGGCAGCCCAAGTGATGGCAAAGGGACCACCGTCATCAGCAGTGCTGGGCAGGCAGCTGTCCACCAGGAGGAAAGGCGTGTTCCCCGCCCTGCCATGTGGCAGTGCCTGCCTGGCACCCTCAGTATGCTGTGGAGCTGCTCCCCCAGGAAAGGCACCTGCCCTTTGAGGAGTAGAGGGAAAGCTACAAAGGAAGCTGAGGAGCTCAGCTCCCAGGGTGGTGGTGGGTGGCTGTGCTGGTAAGTGCTGGATCCATGCCCAGGCAAGCAGCCAGCCTACATAGAACTGCCAGGAGGGACCAGCTCCAGTGCCTGCTGCAGGCACTGGCCTTCAGGGTTTATACTTTTGATTCTTTTTCAAAGAGTAGATTTATTTTTTAAATAATTTGATCCCTCTTTACTGTAAACAGACAATGAATAAGCTGTCATGAAAGAGGGCAGGAGAACGAACGCATGCCAGAAAGAAAGAGGGAAAAATATCTTTACCAGAGAGGACTCTCTCAGATTATTTAGGTGGCAGCTGAAACTAGCTATTGGCTAACAATATAGTCAAATATTTAATATATTTTGAAAAATAGGAAAATACAGAAAATTTCTAAGAAACTATGAGCTCTTTCTGATTAGATTAGTGACAATACACTAACTGTTCTCTCCTACATTAGTCCTGCACTTTGTTATTTTCTAAGTATTTAAATAACTTCTGGTACAGATAAGCATTCTCAGACCTTTTCTGCTTGCTTGACGTAGCACGTAGCATTTAAGTCATCACCCTGCTAATGTTGTACTTTTCATTTGCAAACATAACCTTTAGAGGGGAATGTAACCTTTAAAAGAGAATTGCACACCCTGCAGAGATCTTTTTTTGATCCAAGCTGCCTGTCAGACCCACATCATTACTTTAGCTGTGACCTGCCTTGTTTTTTTCCTGATAGTTATCCCCATATGCATTATATGGAGGAAAAGTAACTGCTTCTGTTTACCCAGGATTTCAGCCTGTCTACACTTACCCAGTAGTCCTCCTATATGACACTCCCCCAAAACATCTCCCATGTCCCTTGCTAGCAGCCTCCACAAAAGGGAGTGGAGTGGTGCTTCCTCTCTTTTTCTAAATGGTCATATGCCTGTCCATGCATGGGCTGATGTTTACAGTCCTATCACATAGGCTGCTCCTACGCTCAGGCAAATGTGGTCCACGTTGTGAGGAGCTCACCAATCAGGCACACTTCCATGCAGATATCTGGTGACATCAAGGAGCAGAAGAGCCATCCCTGTCAAAAAACATCTCCCACTCTAATAGAATATCCCAGTCCCTGAAAGTATATATTCTTCTCATAACATATACAAAAAATCCCAGCATATGGTCTTTAAATTTCACAAACTACCCTCCCATGACACCACTTGGTTTCCAAAACTGGTAACACTGAGAATCAAAAACTCTAGGGCTGTCTGCCTAGAGCACAACCATCTAACTTCAGCTTTCTTCCCAGATGTTCCAGTTTGGCACCTCCAGGAAAGATCTATATCTTACACCAATGGAAAATAAACTGCAGAAGAGATAAGAGATCAATGGCTCACTGCTGAGCATCACACAATCCTCAGCAAGCTGGGACCAAGATGAGGTTTCCCTTCAGAAGCATCACCTCTACAGCTGCTACAGCACACCTCTGCTGCTGCAAAGTTTGGGACATATTTTGGAAAAATATTTGGGAGACATTGAAGTGAGGAGAGTTTACTGTCTTGTCCTCCCTGTGTAGCTGTGGGTGTCTCTGTCTACAAACAATGATCCCACAGTGTATGCCTATACCTTGAAGTAAACATTTTGCTTTCACTTGAAGCTCACCCAGGACAACACAGTAGAAAGGGAATGTCACCATTGTTCAGTCCCCTTTCCTCCATAGACTTGAAATTTAATCTCTAAATCATTTACTCCAGGGCGAGGGGGAGGATATGGAAAAGGAAAGGAAAGCCTTAGGTATTTTCGCCCTTGATCTTAAGCCTATTTGTTTACTTGTATAGCTCTGGCTACAACACCTAGACCCTGTTAAAATCTGGCTAGCCAGCTCCCCATTGCAATCATCAAGTGGGTGAATTAACTCAGCTGGCCAGCTCCAGCTAAGGGCACATGCTCTTCCTCAGTGTTGCATGCTCCTTGCTAAGCCCTTCCCTGCACAAGTACATGCACCCAGCACAACCCTGCAACTTGTCTCTGCATTCAGTGCTGCCCTTGCCTGTGTGATTTCTTGCCTGTATGATAAAAACCATTTAGGGAGTTGATTAAAAAAGGTTGTGCTGCCCAAATTGATAAACAATCTACATCTGCACTTCTTTCCTCTTAGCCTTGGCAACGAGCTGCCATCATGAGCAGAAGTGAGGTGCTGTTGAGAGAAGCAGGCAGCAGGAACCAGCTCCTTCAGGACATCCCTCTCTACAGCGTCCTTAACAGACTGGGGAAAATCAGTCCCTTCCACCCTGCTGTACAGGCAGCCATACATCCTTGTGATAAACATTTAACTACCCACTAGAGGACTGAACATGAATGTGAAATCCCAGTGCAGATTTACAGTAGCAACGTTGTGGCTGGAAGGAACTGTACTGGTGCACCTTGCTGATCTCAAACTGCCTGAGCATAATCTTCCTGGGAGAAGGAAGAGGTTTTACACTGCACCCCTACAGTTCATTAGTGGAGTAATCTCTATAGAAATAAGCGGGAACAGGCTGAGATAGTGTCCTGGTTTCACTGGAGTAGAATCATAGGCCAGCCATGGTGTGCAGACTGTCACCAGTTTCAAGTCAGCCAGGGCAGATGACCTGAGTTGGCTTACAGGTATAATCCATACCATAAATGTCACACCCATTACAAAAAGGTAAATATGCTGAGGACAGGAGCTCCTCCTGCTTGGGCTGCTCCTACTGCTGCTCCCTCCTCTCCCTTCTCCTCCTGCTTCTCCCCATCCCTTGAGGGGCTTGCTTACCATTCTGCTCCTGAGGACTGCCTTCCTGCTTGTTGTGACTGCCATACATTTGCTGGGCTGAGTACAACTTTGTATGCTTTATATTGGCACCAGTATAGGTTTTGCTGTTTCATTAAAATCCATTTTCATTTCAAACAGCGGATGTCCTCTCCTTTTCCTGATCCTGCTTCTCAGCTAGGGCAGGGTAACTGGGTGATAGAGCAACTGCCATAGTTTAGCTGCGGATATGGGCTAAACGTAGACAGATGGGAACAGAAGAAATGCTTGTATATGACTAATGACTGGGAAACAGGGGAGCTGTGACAGCTTCTCATTTCTTCATAGCTTTGTCAGAAGGCAAACATTTTGCATTTTAATTTGATATGCAGACTAACAGCAGACTTGTAATTCCTGGTACTTGGGAGGTCACTATGCACCAACAAAGTCCCAAAACACAGCAGCACACCTATCCCTGTAGAAATGCATTGCTTTAAATGGCAGCATGTTGTTAAAAGTTCCTCAAAATGTCGCAACTTTGAGTAGGGTTTGAAAGCACTTTACTGCCTGTTACAATTAAGTTTCAAAATGTTAGATTAAACTCTTCAGTCAATAAAGAGGTCTACAGCAATTTCTCAGTCCAATTACAACAGCTTATTGAAAGCCCACACATGCATTTTAAGTGGCCTTCTTACAAGTGGCCAGAGGCTGGTTTACCCTTCCACTCCCGGTGACAGATGGTTTAGGGCAATATTCGTCATTTAAGGAAACCTCGGGAGATGTTCCTTATGTATTTCTGGGGAACAATTCTCCATCTCTCTTGTCCTCTGGGCTATCAAACTGCAGTCTTTCACACATCTTTACTGCAACAAAACACCCAGCAAATACATGCAGTGGAAAGGGAGAATTTACCTTATTTTTCTCTTTCTGTCAATGTTTCTGTCAGAGTGTTAAGGGACTAAGCAAGGACACTGTCCTTTGCCATGTCTTGTTTCAAGCTGAGCACTTTAATGGGACAAATGGAGTCAGCCTTTATCCTGCTCCCAGGGCACTGTGGCTCAAGGCCTGAGGAACTGCTTAGCTTTGAAAGCTTTGAAGGTTTCTTTCCTGTGCATGGCCCAAGGACCAGCTGGTACCTTTGTGTCCCTGCCACTCAGATCACCTGGACTCACTTAGTCTCCTAGGACAGAAGACCTATTCTGTTCTTTTTTTCTTATGTCTGTCCAGGTCCAAAGCAAGAGGGAGGCAAAGAAACATACTACTTCCTAAAGGGGGGAAAAACAGCAGCTGTCCTAAAAACAGTAAGAAAAAACAAAGGCCTGAACCCTCAGTCAGTAGCAGCTGGCTTAAGGGCATAACCTGGGCAAGAAACTGCTCCAACCCTTCTCGTACGGGGAAAGTTTCATAAGAAATTTAGCAATAGCTGCTTCCTTTGTCTGCCCTTTTACCCTTCCCCTCCACTACTTAATATTAATCCCACCATGACAGTGGAAGACAAGGTGCTGCTGTGCCAATGACAATAATCACACTAGATCAACATTTTGAGGGTGAATTGCATTGTTTATTGCCTTGGAGGAGGGCAGCAAAAGGACCAGCTGTGCTTTCTCCACCCTGAACTTGACTGCCATGTTATCTTGTGCTCTGAGGAACTGTAAAATCTGTGAGACAAATATTATTGCTTTGCTCACAGGTTTCTCTGCAAATGCTGTCTGACTTTTATTTTCTGAGACAGATGGAAAGCAGAGGAGTAAGAAGATTTATTCCCAGCAGGTGCAATAGAATATGTTCTGATGATCATTTGTCCACCTCAAACCTCACACTTTGGCAATAAACTGTTGCCAGGTTTTGAAATGACATCATCTATGGTGTGAAGACTTACTGCAGACAGGGCATATTGGAATCGGTCCCTTCTGCTGAACTCATGCCAAGAAAGGCTGCTAATAATCCTAAAATATGTCAGCTGTGCTGTAGCTGCTGACGACCATGTAGACTTCCTTTCATCTACCACCACAGGCCATTCAAACTTCAGACGCGGTTGTAATTCATGTACATGCCTCTAGGAGTCATCGCTGCCAAAACCGTCTGAACAAAACGGCTATCACTTTGCAAAACAGCCATGCATTTGGAGGGTGCTAGGCTTTCTCCTCTGGTATGAGAGTACGTAGTGCCACAGCCCAGATCAGTGACTTAATCTTCAGCACAATTTCTTGGGGAAATTAGGTTTATTGGCTTCTGTATGTCCTGGGTACATGTGTCCCTCACAAGTCTCATCCAGAAGGAGATAGCAGGCAACATGCTTCCTACTTTAAGTGTTACGGAGCACGGGGGCTGACCTGGGCTCCCTTCCAGATCCCTGAGCCAGAGCTTGAGGCTACAACCTCCCAGTCCATTGCAGTCCCCCAGTACCTCTGCTTTTCCTCCTTCTACATCTGCTGCACAGAAATGCCGTCATTTCCTGACCTCCTCCCCCTGTGAGAGGTACTGCTGTCACCAGTCTTCCCTCCTGAGCAACACCAGCCACCTGCTATGACCAGCAACATGTCAGCTGACATGAGCTAGGAATGGATTTAGCTCAATAATTACCCCCTCAGGCTCCAAGCAAAATCTGAGAAGACACTGGGCTCCCGACCCACCACTGATGCACGCAGCCATGTCTTCCAGTTTCACAAGGTGATATGCAAGACTCATTCAATTAAATGGGAGCAGATTGCACTGAGCCAAGATCCTCTGTGCAGATCCACCACCTGTGACACCATTGCGTCGGAGAGGTCACTGCCAAGTTCTACACATAGCAGACGACTTTGCTGATATCTTGAAACATTTATGTCATCCCAGCTCCAGTTTGCTCGACCCTAATTGAGGCATCATGGTGCTGGGCTGTGTGTGCATCACCAATTAACATCTCTGATTTGGATTGTCCTCATAGAAAAGCCTGATCTAAAGCAATGGAGCACAGAGACCCCTAGGCATGTCACTGCAGAAGTAGGGACCTCCTCTCAGGGCCCGTTAGACATCAAAAGAAGATTTTGAAAGGAAAACTTTAGCAGCACTCTGTCACCTGTCACTAGACTAAGTCTACTGGCTTTGTCATGTGTTACTCCTGTAATGATTTCTTAATATATTTTGCTCTTCCTCTCAAATGTTGGAGGAGGAAAGCCCTGGTACATTCTCCTAGCGCCCTGCTGTACCCCAGCACTGAGACTCAGGAGTCCTGCAGCAGCAGGTGATGCAGCAGGCACCTCAAGTACTCCTTAAAAAGCAGTGGGTGCTTCCTATCAGTCCACACTCCTTTTTCCTCTGCTTTCTTCTGCTACTGTGAACACCTTTGTAGAAGACAACTATCCAAGATGAGAGAATGAGCAGCATGCTCCAGTCATGCACAAATCAGAGCAAAGTCAGATATTGCAGTACCATTCATTTCACAACTCCTGATAAATCAGTCCCTCCAGTCATATGATTAATTTCTTTAGGGTTCTCAGAACTGATTGCAATAGCCTGTGGTTTGGCTGCCAGACCTGCCCCATAATATGACATCTCTTCCCAGCAAAGGTTTTGCATGCCTGCCTTTGCTTTCTGCCTCCCCTGCCGTGCTGTAAGTCCACTCCAGATCTGCGCTTGCCATAGGCCTAAAAGAACTCCCTCAGTATCCTGACTTCCCCCCCACCCCTCTTCTTTCTCCCTGAACACGTCCTTCAGATTGTCATGTAACTCATCCTTTTAACTTTTTCTCCATGGTCACTTCCACTGTTGAATCAGCCAGACATAAAATGTCAGAAATCTTAAGATAGTTGAAAGAAATAGAAACATTTCTGCACACACAGACAAATGAAATATTTACAAGTACAGACATGAGAAAAGACATCTTTAGTGAACTGATTAAGCAGAGCACAAATCTGCTTAAATTGTGTCATGATTTGTTAGAGCTTTAGCTAAGTGAAAGGAGACTGAATTAAATCTGGGATTTAGATTGTCTTTGTTGGATGTATAAACACATTAGTAAGATACCAAGCACCATTTAATATATGATTTCAAAGCAATTGAGCCAGGATGTGCATGGCACAAGCTTCTTTTTTAGATGAAGAAACTGAGTCTCGTGGGATGTGATTTATCCTGTAAATGTTGCAAAACTCAGAAGAAGACACAAGTGCCACAGGTCACAGCCCAGCACTCTTTGGCCAAGGTGCACCCAGCCAGCAAGAGTCGCTGTTGGAGCTGCAGTGACACTGGTGATGGGACCTGCTGCCCCAGCACAGGGGACAGACAGTCCCAGCCTGTTGCTACTTGCAGGTTGTTATTCCCTGGTTTTCCCAATGTGTACCTTTGGGAAAGAAAGGCAGGGAACACTTCCCCAAGCATTCCTTCATCCTTCCTCCCTCCCCTGGCCCTAGACAATCTCCTGAGAAAAAGAGAGGAAAAAGGTGTGGGTAGATGAGGTGTTTGCCAGTGAACATTGAACCTTTCACTCCCATTTATTGCTATAATACAAACACTGGCTTAATTTTCTCTTAGTTGTACCCAGTGGCTCTGCACTTCTGAAAAATCACAGTGGCTTTGCTAGATACACCAACTGCTGTCATAAATGAACTCTGAGCACAATCTTATGGACACAATTTACATGCTTTCCCTTACAGCAAGGCTGAAGGGGAAAAAAGGAACAAAAGAAAAAGAATATCAATATTTTTATTTTTAAGCTCTGAGGGGAGTGGCTAGCACAGACTGCCCAGGTAAAAGACACCATGACCGAACAGTTACCCAGCAGAGGTATGTTGGGAGCAGCAGCACAACCTTCCCACCAAGGCTGCCTCCTGTGTTTTGCTCTGGAGCCAGGCTGTGGCTCCCAGGCAGCGTTTATCCTTCTGCCCACCCAGCCCTGGCTGCCAGTGCTAGCACAGTCAGAGATATGTCATTCCCAGGGACCAAAGTTTAACACTAACTTCCTGCATGTCAGTTGCAGCCCTCTGAACAGCCTTCATTTCAGTGATCACACACAAAAGACAGTTCTGAACCTTTGCTCTATGGCCAGCCAGGTGCTCTGATTTATCTTCTCCTAAGCATAGATCCTGGCTAAAGCTGCTCAGGTCAGATGTGGTCCTCAGGGCACAAAGCTACTGCTCTGAAGAGCTTGAAGACTGTGAGCAGATCCAATGGTCCCAGCTTGATGGAGGAAGGATGGTGAATTGAGAGGTCAGAATAGGCACCACTTTTCAGTTCAGTGTTTGTTCAGGACTTTGCCTGCTCTGTGTTTTGTGGGGAACAGCTCCAGTGCAAGCACCCAGTCAAAAAAACACAGCGGGAGGCTCATGAGACGTGCAGTAGCTAGAGTCCATGTCTGTGCTGACACATTTTGTGGTGCACCTTAATGATTTCCTAGCCAGCTCCTCTAAGCACACTTCATATTTTTCAGCACTGCATTGGTGAGAGTTACCGTCAGGATGACCTTAAAATACACACTCCTAGTGTGCAGACTGTGTGCTGGAGCCAGACCACGACACCTCCACAGCATGATTACAAATTACACAGAGGATCTCCTAGGAAAGTATTTTAAATGGTTTTTCACAGCCTCATTAAAAAACCACTACATTTGCCAGCACCTCTACTAGTGGGAAAAGTCTGCGATTCTCTGACACTGACATTTCAGGAAAAGCTGAATGATAGCTTTGGGCAAGACTGTGTGTTTGGTTTTTTTCTTTAGTAAGCACAATCACTTCTGCTGACTCCTGTCAGATCTCAGAAGGGCAGTCTGCCACCAGGTTTTTTTATTACCTGCAGACTTAAATGTTCAGTATTGGAAATACAGAGAATGGATAATATACAGTGATCCAGATCATCAGGTGGTATCAGTCAGCTACACTTGTTACACTGCCAAAGTTGCTGATCCAAAATTGAGCACCAGAAGCCTCAGCTGCAAGGACTTCACTCTTTCTTTTAATCTGACATTCCTCTAGCAACAGCGCAATCTCTGCATGGGGTGTTTGAATTTGCATGGGTCGTTTGGCTTAGGAGAGCCACCTTTCAGATGAGCTCACTTTTTCCTAAAAGCTTGATGCTGACATTTGATCATGTTTATTGTACTAATTTGCTTGTGACTCAGAATGAGACAAATCCAGAAAGGAAAAACAGCCACCAAAGCAACGACCCTTTCAGGAGCAATCCTATTTTACTATCATAGTCCTGCATCAGGACAGAAGTCACTGATTAGAGGATGGGGATTTTCCTTACCTCGCTAACGATGGATGAGTGGGGTCGTTTATACACCCAGTTATCATGACATGCAGTGAGGGGCAGGTTGCCCGTGCTGCTATTGCCATAGCGGGCGACCGGGCTGGCGCAGCTGACTGAGGTGTCCCACACAATGTCCAGCCTCTCGCACTCCCCGCTGGAGGATCCATTCCCCAGGTGCAGGGGCAGTACTGTGAAGTTTTGTTCCTCCTCCAGTGTCCAGCCACATTGCTCACTTAATTCAGCTGCTCCAGGGATCCTGCACCAGTAGTTCTCTGGTGCCCGCCCAAGGAAAACCACGCTGGCAAACAGAGAAGAAAAAGTTATGCCCGTCTGGCAAAGGAGGAAAAACACCCTCTTTTGAAATCTTCCAAATTCCCCGGCTTCCTTCAAAACTTCATCAAAAGATGGCATTATGTGAGGTGGTCTGTCCACTTGCAGTGGTCCAAGAAATGGCAGAGTTTGCTTTCACACTTCGCATTGACTGTTGGCACTTCCTACGAGCGTGACTGTCTCTCCTCCCCTCGCTCCTCTCTTCTCATGTGCACACACACACACAAACACACGGACAGACAGACAGACAAGTGGGTGTGCAACTCCACTGGTAGCATGAGTGGGTCCAGACTGGGGCAAAGCTGCAGACAGGCATGCAAGCGTGCACCCAGGCACACACACAGAGACTCAGGGCATGTCAAGTGGCGTGGGGCTTGCATGCAGCTGGGGAGGAGTGTGATTTAAAGTGCACATATTGTAGGAGAGGAGGGGCGTGCATTTCCTATTCACCCTGAATGTTAAACAGATTATGTAATAAACCCAGTTAACTCCTTTGGGACGGGTGAGCTGCAAATGCCAGCTTCCACTGCGGCTGTGATAAATTAATAGATGTGAGGATAAAGCAGAGAGTTAAATGGGAAAGAGCACAGAGCTGTTGCAAAAAGTAGCAGAGAGTGATGCAGCCTCTCTGTGGGACGGCAGGGGCAGGAAGAAAGTTGGTTCAAAGACAGCTATAAAGTCTTTCCTTCAGCAAATAGAAATGAATACTGCAGCAATGTTTAATTAGTTCTCCAAAGCAGTACTTCACCATCTGTACAGATTTAATTTACAAGAGTCTTTCCTTTCTGTAGTGTAAATAAAAGAGGCTCACAAACTCACCAGTCCGAAATCCAGGATTTATTTTTTTTAAAGTTGGATCTACCTGTTCAAGAAGGCTTTTATATGACCTTGTTAATTTTAATTTCACAAAATCCACCAAATATTTAAAAGAGAAATGACCAGGTTTTCTTCCTCAAAAATGAGTTGAAAGCAAGTTATTTCACTTTTCTGTTCAGCTGTTTGTTTGAGTTGGGACAGAAGGGAAAGGGGTGCCAGAATTGGAGTGCATTTTATGTACACATGAGTACATCTTGTGCAGAACTGCCTGAATCAAATTAGACAAGCAACAGCAGGTGTTTTGGTTTTTTTTCAGGTTCACGAGGTCTGTGGCCACTCTATTCTTTTGCAAGAAGGAGCACAGGGACAGCACCTATCAAAGATGTCTCCTGCAGTCCCTTGTCTCTGGTCACCTATAGCTTTAACCATGGGTGGCTATGGCTTTGAAGTAAAGTACAATTTCTAAACCAGTTGGTCCAGACCAAGGAAGGCTTTGATTATGATACAGACTATCTGACATGGACTTTGTAACAGACAAAAAGACTGGTGCTGTGGTGTGAGTTTGTCAAAGATGCACATGGCCAGGCAGATGCACTGCTGTGCTTGCATCAGAATATGCTTTTGAAGGAAATTTGTTTCCTGGTTACACTGTTTCGCAGCAATCAAACTTAGAGACCATAAGAACATCACCTTTGGGTCCAGGTTTGTGTCTGAGGAGATGAGGCACTGTCTGATATCTGGTTTCAAAAAAAGAGAAGCTCTTTTATCCCAACAGGGCTAACTAGGGGGTCCATCATGCTGAGATGTCAAAGGTGAGATGGTTTATCCTGACAGCTTCAGAGACTTGGGAGGAAATTGGCTCTGTAAGGATGACCAAAAAGACAAATAAATGGGGACAGAGCCTGATAATCAGCCTGTGTACTGCTCTCACAGCTCTGCTTGAGGATGTATTAAACCTCCACTGCTCCTCAAGCCTTATTACAATAAAAAAAAAAGTTGCTTTTATCCCTGTTGGCTATTTGCTTATTTTTGAATCATAAGGGTTAGTCTCCTGTAAGCCACGTACCAATGTAGCCATGCTCAGGATTTTACCTGTTTCAGAAACCCATTTGTGCAATTACCACAGCCACTTCTTAGCTAATCAGTGGAGCTAGATCAGATTCAGTTGAGAATTCAGTCCACTATTGCAACATTGCTTCTGTAGCTACTTCCTTTCCCAAAAGAAAGCATAGTCTAATAGCTAATTTTCAAAATTTCACATATCTCATCTATTATGCTCTTGTGCATCACAGACTGCCAAACCCAAAGCCAGAAAACCTTGCAGCTGAGAGAGATCGGCACTAATGTCACGGCAGTGGACATCTGGGAATCCTCCCAATATTCCCCACAGTTAAATGGCTGGTCATACAGATGAAGATTAATTCGGTAAAATCAGTTCAACTGTCTAACATAGATGATGTCAAAGTGAACTTGGTTTCTCAGTGTTCACCTGTGTTTTCATTTCTTTGTCCAAAAATGGCTTATCGATATTTGCCAGTGTGCTGCAAGACTCCAGTTTGTCAAAGAAATCTAAAGTATCACAACGACAGATGCATGAGAGTGTGTATTAGTTCATATATTCCCAGGTTTTTTTGTTATTTTAATGCAAGCAACTCCCAGCTTCCCTGAAGTTTTCCTGGAACTTCAGCCCTGCATGCTGTGAGAGCTGTACACATCTAAGGATGGGAAGATGAAGAGTTTGTATACAAAGCCTGCAACTGTAACCTCTAGAAAGAATGCCTTTAGATCTTTGAAGACAGATCTCAGGGTCAAACTAGCATTTTAAACATTTTATCCTACACATACAGTAAAAAATGATGCTCTTTGATGCTGGGAAGGAAGCAAGGGAAGAAAGAGCCAGGGAAGATGAGAAGGCAGAAGCAGTAAAAATAGATGCAGAGAAGAGAACAGATAGAGGAAGAGGGAAGAGTGGGAAGGCAACAAGCCAGGGAAAGAGCAGAGAGAGATGTGGTGATGAAAAATGAGCAGAGGAGAAAGAGATATAGAAATGCAACTAAATTACAATCATGAGTATGTTCAGTTGGAGCCCTGTTTAGAAGCCCAAATGTCACAGCTATTTCGGAAACAGAATGAAAACTATGTAATCTAGAGTGGAAAGTACATACACTCCCTGTACACTCATGGCACTAGACTACTAGACTTCCCATTTATACATGCCCGGGTGACAGCATGAGACATTTGGATCAATAGCTACTCTGATAGAATCCTGGAAAGTTTCAACTTTGTTGTAACACCCTGGATAACCTTTGCCAGTGCTTCAAACACTTAAAAACCTCAAATTCCTTCTTTGGGACACTATAAGCAGCAGAACAGTGACATCAGCCAGTTTGAAGACACCTGAGGGCACTGTCCTACATAACAGCATCATTTTTGTGATAAAGTTATGCAGAAAAGCATGAGCTAGGTTTTGCTCTCCTACAGACACATGCCTCTTGCTAAATAAAAAAGAGCCTGGGAACAAGCTTGGGCAGTGATCATTCAGCCTGCTTATTATCTCACTGCTTGATGCAGCTTCATATTGCATCAAATATCCCTCCCCAGACAAATCTGCTATAGACTAGATAACCTTAAGCAGCAGGGTTGCAAACCTGTCAGCATCACATCATCCTAGGGCCAGGAGGCTTCCTACACCAGTCTTGTTTCCAGCCCTCTGTGCCAGGAAAAGGCACAGGGATCTCTACAACCCTACATTTGGGAATTATCTGTATCTCTGCTAACTGGTGACCACACAGCAGAGACTGCCATGAGGAACTGGGTAGTAGTAGCTCAAAGAACACTGCACAGATCTTAATGACAAAGCTTGGTTCACAGCAGAAGGTGGCAGAGCCCTTCATCATTCTTCACCACTCACTTCACCTTTCATACACCTTCCAGCTGCATCCTATGGGTTTGGCTCTCCTGTTGCTCTTCCATGCTGCAGTGCAGAAGCCTGACACCAGCCCCAGAAATACTGCATGTTCATAGGGCTCACATTGTTACAACATATCTTGTTAAGAGCTTGACTGGAAAGGATATAGGACCTCAGTTTTGGACATTAAATAAATAGTGGATTTATTGAAATCAGAGCAAGACAATTTCATGGGGCTATTAGAGATGTTTACACTTCCCTCTCCCACACATGGTGCAATCACATCCCAAGTCAGGATTCTAAATTATATTCAGCTTTTTCTCTGACAGTGCTTGTGTTTTGATTTTTGTTGCCATTTTTTTCTCTTGACTTTATTAATCTTTCCTCTTCCTTCCACCACCCACTTTCCTCTTTGTATTTTATCTCCCCCTTCTTTTTCTTCCAGATTTCCTCTTTTTCCTTCCAAAAAGTGGCAACTCTACTGTCCTTTCCCAGGCTTCCAGATCAACTTAGTGAGCTGCAGACTAACTTTGAGACATGGGAAAAGTCAGTTCCAATCAACAGGGTTTCCACCTTTTGGCAATCCATGAAAGCAATGCACAAAGCATTATACTCTCCTCCCTCACAATTTCCATGGCCTTTAGGCTATTTTTACCATCTTTGTTCCAAGAACAAATATAAATAAACATAGTTCCAGGAACTGTAGAGTACAACAACCAGGGGGATCTGCACTCATCACTAGGACAGAATCTGAAACATGAAAAATGGGGACATGGGGAGAGAAGGGAAAATCCAAGGGGGTAAAAAATATGGAGAGTGAAAGGAAAAGCAAAACAGGAGTAAAGAGATTCCCATTTCTTCTCTCACAGGAGAGGAAAAAATCCACAACCTAGACCAGTAGTGACCACTCCAGAGACAGACCAGTCTCAATGCAGCCATCCTCCACCTGCAGCCCCTGCTCATTCCACATCCTCAGCTTTTCCCCCTGCTGTCCTGGTGCAGAGGGTGAAGGACACACAGGATTTAGGTTCTTGTAGATCCTGGGGCTCCTGCATACTCATCCCCAAGGCATCTGGCAGCAAGGGCTCCTTCTTCACTGTCCCTCACCTCCCCTTGTACATACTCTTTCTGGGGGCGAAGTGTCCTCTGCACCAAGGCAAATGGGTTTCTAGTGGATCTGTGGGGTTTTTTACCCAAACCCAGTGCCATTTCACCACCATGATGCTTGCACACTGTTCCTCTTTGCCTGTTAGAGAAGATCATGTGCCACACATTTGCATACCTGCAGATAGTCTGTGTCTGTTGCCCACTGACTCTAATTCTACTCAGGGAAAGTAGTAGAAACCTGTGGCTCCCCAAGCACATCTGGGAACACTTGCTTGTTCATATTTCAGCTCAGTATCTGAGACAGGCTGAGGAACTGAAAGAACTCATCAGCTTCTCCAAGGCCATCTGAAGGAAGGGCAGCCAGAGGAAAAAGGGTTCCTATGCACATATTTTTATGGTCCATATATAGCTTCCCTCATCCTTTTCCTCTTCACTCAGTTACTCTGGAGGCCAGCAGAGGCTCTGCCTTCCTGTTCAGATAACTATGCCATAATTCCACAGCACTTTTGTTGGGACCCTTGCTGATGACCAAGCATTTCAGTCATGGGATAAGACAAGCTGAGTTCACCAAAGGCTATTTCACACAATGAAACAAACAAGGGATATTTCCAGAGATGGGTGTAAATTCCTGATAGAAAGAAAACATCCCCCATGTTATCAGACAGATGTGAATCACAAGCTTGCTTTCTCTCTCAGCCTACCTCAATCCTGCCTGGAAAGAGAGTGGAAATCACGTCAGTTTAGCTTGTGATTTCTCATGGTTGCACATCCCTCCCTCAGGATAAATTCAGGGCAGCAACAGAGACCCAGCACACTCCAAACGCACCTCCAAAAGTTCAAGTTCATCCTGGAAGGATGGATGGGAACTAGTAATTCCTCAGTGTGTTTCTCTAATCTTCCTATAGTTGTTTTTGGAAGCCCTTACTGGTAACAATCTATTTTTAGTCAACTCTGGTTTTGTAGTTTATCTCTGCTATAACATTGTGTCCTAACTGCACAATACCAACCCAAAGGAATTATTTACAGCTGGATTCTCACCTCTTGCTTGATTAGCATGCTTTATTAATAGGAAGTGGAATCAGGCCACTTTTATCAGGCCGCTTAGCTGGGCATACATGTTTACTGTTCACAATCCAGCACCTAGCACACTACTTAAAAAGGGCATTTTTGGGTACGTGGATCTACCACAGGGTACTTCAATTGCTCAGTACTCTCAGTTGTTTTAACACTTATTTGCTTTTAAATGTCAGTATATTTATTATACATGATTTGTTATATTTTCCCTTTAATAGTCATTGTTCCTGAGTGTATTTAAGAAAAAAAAATACAAAGGTGTAAATAGCTGATGTGGAGATGCAAAGCAAGAATTATTTAACAAACATTCAAAAATCAAGGAATTATTTTCATTGGTCTGAGATTCTGAAATCCTGAGCAACCAGATAAGCTGAAACAAAGGCCGGTTCAAGCTGAGTATTTTTGAAAAGGTTGCATCATTCATATCCACTTTCCTATGAAGCAATCCTGCAGTGACTGGATAGAAAATTTAACACATGCATCTTGGGAAGCTGGAAAATAATTAAGATAGCAGAGGGAGTCCCTGAGGTGGTTGCTGTATTTCTAGCCTGAGCTTTCAGTCATCAGGGTCTACAGACCGAACCGATACCTTAACAGAGGACCCTACATAAGAGGAATTTATTGATCAGGAAGCTCAATAGGTGGACTCTGGCAGTGTCAACACAATGCAAAGTATGGTATCAGGTGGAATGCCCTGGGCACCAGGAACTGAAAGGCATCATCTTCCTACTGCAAGGTTGCTCCCCATGGCAGCTGGTCTTAGCAGAAAGTGTGCAACCCTTGACTCAGCTCTCATAGCCATGCAGTAGCCAAGAGCTGAGGCTACCGAATGATGAAGGGACATCATCAACCACAGACAAGGGATGGGACAACAGCTCCCACCTCAGCTCCATGCTGGCCAGCTGAACTGGAATAGGGAATTGAGAAGGTCTTGGAAAGTCTGGGGCAGTGCCATCTGCTGCTATAGTGGGTTGTCTTCTCTGGCAGCAAGCTCATCATCAGCTCCCCAGGGCAGCCAGTTCCAGTTCTGCTTATCTGTTTCTCTGAGCTGACATGAGGATATGGGGAATGGACCAGTTTCGGTGAACAAGCAGTTACTGGACTAACTGTCAGCTCCTTGAAACTTAGATTTAGGAGACTAATCCAAAAATGAGCTTTATGAAAAGGTTATTTAGATGATTAGTTCATATGGTATTTTTAGTGAAATGATAGCTGAATAAAAGCAAAAGGGATTTATTTTGGGTTTGTTTAATAAATGAAAACAGCAGTGTTACCATATCATTTTCATATATGCATCATCAGAGCTGCTGGCATCCTCTTGACCAGTCAAATAACTGCCCCCCTCCAGCACTGTGTACAACAGCAAACTCCTCCTGGGGCAACAGAGCCAAGGAAATGTTTATGTCCCTGCACAGCAAGCAGGCACAAGCATGGATCTCATCCTCTCCTCATCTTTAGCAGGGCTACAGGTCTCACCACCTTCCCATAGGGGTGAGGGGGAACAAAGCCCATCCCAGTCCTGCTGCCCATCTGGCACAGGCAGGCAGAGAAGAGATCCAAGGTGATGCATGTGTCAGAGTGGTTTGTGCACTCAAGGAAGGCTCTTACTTTGCAGGTCCTGGCTTTCACCCTCTCAGCCCTCATTCCAGCTTGGTAGGACTTAAAGGCATCTTCACCAACCTCCATCCTCTTCACAATCATTTTCCAAAGGGATGGCTGACAATTTTGTAACAGATAGGGTACAATTTGGCACAACTAATATGGGAAAAACTCTCTCTCTCAGCCTTTCTTTCAGCAATATGATTAAGATGTCATTTTTTTCTAAAACACAAGGAATACCTCTTTCACTTTTTTCCTGGTAACAGCCTTTACTCAGAGGGGTGGCATTAACTACACAATATGTTAGCTAAGCAATGTCAATTTTCAGCAAGGAAGCCACTAGTTTATCTTCTGGAACTCTATGGTCTTACCAGTTAATCCTTCATTGATTTTTCTATATTCAGGGGTTTCTCCCTTGGTTTTCCCATTACATCATGCTTTATTCTTGTTTTATTTTCTTCCACCTCAATTTTCCTTCATCTGGGGATGAACCTTTCAGACAGTTTCAATCTTCTCCTGGACAAATCAATAAACTTGAAAAACACTGTGTACAATATGATAAATCCCTCCTCTTGTTTCTTTCCTATTCCATGAAGCCGTAAGTCCAGGGCTAGACTAACTCATGATCACCTCCAGGCTGTCACATGTAGCTTGCTCTGTTGAGGCATGCAGACAAATGGCCAACCCTGACCTGTAGCTACACAAGAAAAATATCTGCATGAGAAATTATAAGGTAGCAACATGAGAAATGGCAGAAAAGACAAGCATTAAGTATATGACAAAAGGAAAGCAGTGGCTTAAAGAAATTGCTGACCCAGGTAGAAAATATGAAGGCTATCATACCACAGATACCAGATACCACTGTAAAACCAGTAAAACTGGGGGCAAGGGGTGAAGATCAAATGGGACAACTCTGAAGATGTCCGGAAGGAGAAGAGCCTGGGTTAGATCCTCACCAAAGAGCTGGAGAAAAGAAGTGCTTCCTGGTTAACTAAGGAGGCAGGAGACATCCTTGTCCTTCAGTCTTCCCTGGGGATCAAGGCAGATCTGACTGTCAGCATTGTGGTGCCAAGTCATGACCCCAGGGTAACAAAAGTTTGTCTTCACAAAAGCCATGAATGTTCAAAGATCTCTCCAGCACTGTCACTGCAGACAATATTTTGGAAGAAGCTGGCCTCCCATGCAGAGAAAAATCAGAGATGTGGCAGGGAAGCTGCTGTCCTAGATAGCACCCATCACCTTATTGTCTGCTGATGTGGTGTCCATGACACAGTGGCTGAGTTCAGGCACACAGCTGATGCTCTGCCAGTGGATGTGGGCTTCCCTTTACCACTCAATTTTCTCAGAGGAATAAACTAACACTTCGTGTGTATGTGTATACATGCACCTTTGCATGGAGGCTTGTTGAGGTTCAGTGGTGGCACACCATTGGCTGAAGGTGGCAGCAGGTGGTGGCCAGGCTGGGTTATGGAAACATGACACAGGCTGCTCCCAAGGGGCAGCTGAGGTGACAATTTGCACACAGTGGCCTGATGCAAGACAAGGCCTGAGGCAAAAGTCCCTTGCTGGAAAAACTCAGTCATGAGGAGTGTTTGCAGAAGAAGCAGGAATGCAAGGCACTGGGCTTGAGCGGGCACGTGACACATGGGCAATGTGACCCCAGGATGAAGGAGCAAAATGAGGATGCACAAGGATGGACGAAAAGCAGGGAGAGGACCCAAAGCAGTCACAGGAGTGAGGGGAAGAACAACTGCTCTCTCAGTGGCTGTCACTCTCAGGTACAGATTAGCAATGCTGAAAATCAGCATTGTTGACTGTTAATGCAGAACTAATATTGCCATTACCTCCTCCACAGGGCATCCATGGGGTCATGGTCCTTTCATTCAGGCTATGTCACCAATCACTCCAAATGCCTGCTTAGAAAACCTCTGCTTGTTTCTTTGGAGATTCTGAAACCTTTCATTTTCCAGCTTCTCACTTGCTCAGCATCAGCTTAATTTAGCAGATCTAGAGGTTATTTTTTTAAGATTATTTTTTCATAGAGTTCACTGTGCCTGGAAATCCAAAGGTAAACTACAGCACAGATAGAAGTTTAAACAAAGTTCTTGCATGCTATCATCTGACTTACTTAAAAGCTTTTCTCTTAACAGTTGCCACCTGTAATTATCTAAGAGCACACACAAGTCTTACAGGATCTTCTTGATAAGATCAGAGTTTGGGAGCCTGCAGTGTATTTTTTCCCTGCTTAGTAACTGTCAGATTTGTTTTGCATTGGGAATAGCTTTGTGGTCTGTTGGCAACATAGATCAGCCCAGCAGAGCACCTGTCCGTGAACCACCACAGAGTACATCCACTCAAGGACTAGCCTGGAAAGGAGTCTCTGGTAAGGTCTCCATATGCCACCAGACCTATCCTGCCCAAACTCATTGAAGGGGATGCTCTCTCCTGCTGGGTGTGGTCCTTGATAGCTGTATTTCTGTCTGCTATTCTCCTTGTGCCTGTGGGATTCAAGAAAACAAGAAGTGAAGCCACAAATATCAGCCACAGAGAGACCAGATGTACCTGATGCATAGGAGTGTCCATGCACTACCAGGAGCAATGACAGGAATGGAAGTTCCAGTCATTGTGGCTGTAAGGCTCCCAGTGCTGGATAAAAATGATTCAAAACACTGAGCTGGCACAAATGTGCTCAGCTGAGTATGGTTTGTCCAGAAAGTATTGAAGAGACCTTCTAGCAGTATCTGTGCTGGCTGAGAGCCCTCACTGTCTGCTGGCTTGGGTATCACCTGTCATCCTGGAGATGGCCTTGAAGCCAATGTAAAAACATAAAGTTGGCATAGACCCTATGTCATGTGCACTTATTCAACAGCAACATGTGTTTGTCTCAAGGCGATTCAGGTCAGCTTTGTGTGCTGTGTGACCTAGGAACCAGCACTGGTGTCACTGGTGTAGGACAATTCTGCTGCAGGTCGCAGCAGAAATATACCCTGAATTCAGGTGGAAAAGCTGAGATCACCACACCTTCTGCTGTAACTGAGAGACGAATGCAGTTAAATATTAACATTGCTGTGATGTACCTACAGCCTGGCCCAAAAGTGTATGTAACAGCATATACTTTATCATACATATAACTAAAAATAAACACTTGCCTGGGTGTTCCCCACAGGTATGACTAACCACCCTGCTTACCCAGTTCCACTCTTAGGGACTCACTAAGATATATTTAATGATGGTTTAGGCTTACAATTTCCTGATACACTCGCAGTCCACTTGCTCTTGTATTTATGGGAGCAGCCCAATAATTCACAAATTATGGGAATCTCTTGTACTGAATGGGTAACTTGCTCCATAGGAGAGTCAGGACATACATTTTACAAGGTCATTCAGTCCAAAATACCTCCCTTAGAGAACAGCCTGTTCACTGTAAAACTGCCTGTGCTGCCAGATCTGCTGTCTCAGTGTTGGGAAAACAGAGTGAGACCAGTGCTGTCTGCATGGCTGGCCATACAGGTTGCAGGGCAGCTGTTTCTCCATCACCTACTGAGTAATGCAAGACTCTCCCTGCACACACACCACCCCCATGTACACACACAGAGGGACACGCTGCTGTTCCTGTACTTGAATTTGTGGCTTTTCCTGTGAATGCTTCCTGCATTTTGTCCTTGGTTTTATCTTTATTTGACTTAGAGGCTGAGCTTCACAGTCACTTCATTAACATGCTTGATTCAATGCCTTAGTTTCAGTCCACCAAGAATGGCTCTTCTACAGGGAGCTCCCCTGCCTTCACTTAGCCAATTCTTCCCAACTCAAGAATGGACCTGCTCCAGCCCAACAGTGTCCCCAGACTGGATTTATGGTTCATCTGTACGAAGTGCCAAGTCCAATGATCTCATTCCACCCACTCCTTTTACTTCTCTAACCAGCCTTTTTTAGTCTAGTTAGTCCCACTGAAATTTCAACAGTCCTGAAGACAGAGTGAGGCAGGGCTGTCTGCATTCATGACCGGTCTGTAGCATTCAGCCCCAATTCTCTACCAAAGGCCATCTGCTTGTCCATGAATGTTCGACCTGCATGTTCCCTTTGGACTTAAACTACTGATACCTTCTTGCCATTGCTCCTTGACAGCTTTCTGTATCATTGCAGGCCCTGAGAGGTTGCATTATCTCATTCGTAGCTGCAACTGGATTTGTGCCATCAGTATGGTTTTTTTATCTCCCAGAAGCATAGACAGATACCCAAATGTTCATAAAACCAAACTACAAGATAACGAAACTCAAAAATTTACACACAAGCTAAGATGGAAATAAAACCTAAAAGCAAGAGCTCTCAGCATCTCCAGAAGGGAAGACTTAACGAGTAGGTTTGGATACCTCCTCCTTTACTAGCGCAGCACCTTGCTTGCACCTGTACAGTGTCAGAGGCAGCAGACCTGAACATGGAAGCTTACAGGCATGTACATTTCTTGCTACAAAAAGGCTGGTCTTAAAAGCAATTTGAACAGAAGCAATAGCTTCATCCTTCACTGATCAAAAAGTCCTTTTAAAGGCATAAATATCAGGCCTAATAACAATTGTGTAAACAAATACTGACAAACTGCATCATAGCTTTGTGCATATGACACTTAACTCCCAAGCTTGCAGAATACAGTTGAGCTCCTTTTGCATCTGCAAAGAATACATTCAGACTCATAGGCAAAAAGTCTTCTGCCAAATCTGTTGCACTGACTGATCCCCAGGGCATGGACCAGGGCAGATCTTCAGGAAGCAGGTATCTGAGGCCCCCTGACATTGGAACTAGTGGTGGAATGTGCTGCTCACTTGTCACCTTCATAGAATCAGAGAATCATAGAATGCTTTGGGTTGGAATGGACCTTAAATATCATCTAGTTCCACCCCCCCTACCATGGGCAGGGACTCCTCCCACTAGACCAGGTTGCTCAAGGCCCCATCCAACCTGGCCTTGAACACTTCCAACCTGGCCTGGAACACTTCACTCCCCTTGCAGGCTGCCCAGGGCAACAATGCTGGGAGCAGAGCCCCACAGAGGTGGGAAGGGGGCATTCCCTGCTCTGATCCCTGCAAGCAGGATGGTCTCAACCCCTGCCAGCACTTTTTGTCTCTGCTCTGAGCTGGGGTGAAGTGTTGGGGTGGCTCCAGTGCCTCACATCATTCTGTGCAGCTGTGGTATCCTGTCTGAGCACAGCAGCAAATACATGATTAACATGTGCAATCTGGGAATTAATTAGGCAATCACACTGCCAAGACCTTACTGCAAATTAAATGTTTGCAATAAACTATGTGCTAAAGTCTTGCTGAATGGGGCCAGTTCTCAACCTTTGTAGAAATGTCAGTGCTTTTTGTCTTGTCCTGACAGCAAACCTGCTTGCTACTTGCCAGTTTGCTTTCTCCACCCCAGGAGTGACTAAGCCCAGACTGAGGATGGTGAACTAGAAACCACCTCAGCCCGTGCCAGGTAACTACGGGTGCAGTCACCCAGTATATCGTGACAGCAAAACCTACCTTAACCACTAGCTGAAATGTATGTAATGCTGCAGCCTCAGTCCCCGGGTTCACTCCATCCTCACTAGTTTATCAAGTCCTCTGTGTAGGATCTGGCCTTGTAATACCCATACTATTTGCACCGCTTGTCTCATGTCAAGTCTTGTTACCCTTAGAGGTAGGTATCAGCAGTTAACTACGCAAAGGAAATAATCAACCTAAGATTTGGACTGCAAGTCCTTTTGGGATGGGGACTTCCCAGCCATACATGGCTGCTCATGAAGCCCTGGGAAGCTGTGTGCTTCCCAGTCACATTGATGGCTGTGATGGCAGGCTTGGCTGAGACATGAGGGTAAATGTGGTCTGCCTGTGCTGTACTGCTCCAGAACTGGCAAGGCTGGTCTGGCCAGGTCCAGCCTTAGCTCTGATGCTGGTTGTAATCACCCTCTCCAGACAGGTCTGGGAGGAATTTTGTGAACTGGATGGGTGGGTGAGCTCAGGAAAATCTCTGATCAGAATTTTTTGAAATCTGTATGTTGTTCCTGAAGTGCCTACCACACCTTCCAGGCCCTGTGCTGGTAGTTACTGGGCTGCCTGGACTCCTTTGCTCCCCTTGGTAACCCGTTATCACTGCCCTCTTTGATAAGAGTGGCTGTGCAAACCCCAAGCACATTTCAAGGTGACCTTACTGTCTCCTTGGGAAGTCAGGGCAAAGCAGCAAGACCCTGGGGACCATGGCAGAGGTTCACAACAGGCCAAGCTGCATCAGGGCCAATTCCCTTTCCCTAGGCAACATGAGCATCCTTCAGTCCAGCTCTAGCAGCTCTTCACAAAGCATTCCAGCAGCTTGTGCACCCAGGTGCCAGCGGCACAGCAGCTCAGCAGTGCTCCTGCCCTTGGCAAAAGCTGTGCCACCTCAAGACTGCAAAAATGAAACATTCCGAGAAAATACTCCAACAACACATCATGCTCCATGCCATGGTAAAAACCAAGGAGTGAGGACTGTGCACTGAGCTGCCTTGTTACTGAGGGAGATATTTCTAGGTTGCACAATACTAAGTCGTAATTAGTGTCAAATGAGGAAATGAGCTCAAGCTGTGAGTTTTGGATCTAGATGCAAATAATCAGAAACTAGAGGGTTTTGCCAAATACAATGTGATTTTCATCTAAGAAAAATGTGTTTGTAGTATTTGAGCCAACCGTAAAGTACACTTTGTCTCTCAGTTGTAGAATACATTCTCATGGTGCAAGTAAATATCAAGTGCAAACACATGTTGTTTGAAATAACTTGAGCAGCCTAAAAACAAGGTGTATAGGCTCCCTCTATAGTCAGCTTTTAGATATCTATCTCTCAGCACTGATCTGAAGAGCTGAGATCCCATGATGCAAAGCACTGGTGTATCACAGACTCCTTGGCAGTCCATCTACCAAGCTAGTAAAGGATTTGGAGCATGTCCCGTATGAGGAACAGCTGAGAGATCTAGGGCTGTTTAGCCTGGAGAAAAGAAGGCTGAGGGGAGACCTTATCGCTCTCTACCGCTACCTAAAAGGAAGTCGTAGCGAGGCAGGGGTCAGTCTGTTCTCCCTAGTGACAAGTGATAGAACAACAGGAAATGTCCTGAAGTTCCACCAGGGGAGGTTCAGGCTGGATATTAGGAAGAATTTCTTTACTGAAAGGGTTGTCAGGCATTGGAACAGTCTGCCCAGGGAAGTGGTGGAGTCACCATGCCTGGAGGTGTTTAAGAGACAGGTAGATGTTGTGCTTAGGGACATGGTTTAGTGGTGTTGATAGGGCAAGGACTAAGGTTGGACTTGATGATCTTGAAGGTTTCTTCCAGCTGAAACTATTCTATGAAATTTGCTTAAACATTTATGCTGGCATAATGCATGGCACCTTTCTCCCAGCAGGTTTTCCACAAGATTGGGTATTGTCTGGTTACCTGCAGTCAGTCCCACTGCAAGCTCAGCACTTTATGCCCTGTTTAATTTTTCAGAAATGTCCCCATGTGTCAAGAGCTTGTCCAGATTAGCTGTGTACTCCAGGGTGCTCCACCTGCTGTTAACAGCTCTGGGTGCACAGATCTGCTATTAGCCACCACTGTAGGCTCCTACTATATATGTGGATGTATACTGGAGGTACCTATCCTTCTCTATTGACTGGACAGGTCTGGACAACAGGTGCAGACAACTAGCTTAGTCTAGATGTTTGACTCTTACATGGCTGACATTAGCCTGGGTGAAGCCCTACCAAAAGCTACAAGACAGTGTTTCATCGCCACAAGGAGGACATGGTGCTTCTTTCCTCTCCTTTCCATCTTCTCTCTTCCAGCAGCTCCCAGCCACATGGTCCTGTCCCTTCCCTTGTGCTGATTCTTCCACAACCCTTCACTGGGCCCCCACAACTGACTACTTCAGGATGAATCTACCCTGATACTTGTTATGATCAACCTCTGCCTACTTAGCAAGTTGACTCAATTCATGGAGTACTGGACCAACAAGTGCCAGAACAGGCTGTAGGAAAAAGGATGGGGAGTGGGACCTTCACATCATGAAACCAGACTGGCTCAGCCTGTCTCATGTACCTGCAACCCAATGCACAGGCAATGCACCCCAGTGGGAGCATGACTCACTGTTTGGATGTTTCCAGTGATTCTCCCCTCACATTCCTCTGAACCTAGTATGTCCTACTGGGGTCCATGGTAGCATATGATTATGGCAGACAGTATCATGCTCAAAGCTCCCTGTTAAACAGCTGTGCTCTTGTTATACTTAGAGGAAACAGAGCTATGATAAGGTCCATCTAGGCCCATATACATAGGTAAGCATCTAACCTAAATCACTATTAAATTGAATGCATGAAGGAATTACTTACTAGAAGGAAATCTGTGCAGAAATATTTAATCATCAAGAAGTCTTGTAGAAGAAAGCCTCAGGAGGCAACTGAATGGAAATGTCTGAGACACCTCTAGTAAATCATACTAGCCTAAACTCTCAAAAACTTGAAAGCCAGTATCTCTGAAGAGCTAGCCTGTTCGATGTCTCTGCCTCAGTTTCTCAGTCTTCAGGAGTGATTTCGTAAGAAGATGCTTTCAGATCTTTGAATCAGGGCTATTGTTTGACAGCCAAGAGTTATATATACTATCATTATCAGTATGTCTTGTTTTTATGGATGGATTCGATTTGTCTTGTATCTGTAATTTTTTTTTACAGCAGTGTTTCAGGCTTTGGTTTGTTCACATTTCACTTGACCTTGTGGGCATACATCTAAAGGATCAGGAAAGTCAGAGTACAGGAATGCTTACCGCAGCTTTTGGAAGGCTGACATGTTTTAAAGCAGGCATGGTAATGCTTCACTACTGTAAACTGAAAAGATTACTGATTAAACACAGAAACCTGTCACATCTGACACTGTTTCACAAACCTGCCACTGCAGGGCAATATGGGTCTTCTGTCTGAGGCACAGATGCCCTCTGCTAACAGAGGTGCTTTGACTTTGTTTCCTTTGCTCCTCTGCCTTACGTGTCATGTGCTGATTGATGTTGTCCTGCATCTGTGCTAGTAAATAAAATGGGCAGGCACATTTTTTATGGCTAGAGGCATGGGGCATGGCATGGCTTAGATCTGTGTACACCATCCCCAGACAGGGTGATCATTTTTCTCCTGCCTAACAGAAACAGACTGTCTGGCATCACCACCCCAAATCTGCCCGGGCACTGTGAGGACTGTGCTAACAGGAATCAGGCAAAACAGTATTAGGGAGGGTAGTAAAGATTATGCGATGTGGATATAGGACAGTGTTTGAGGCCATACACCGTCCCATTTAGTTTCTCAGTACAGATGTCACCCTGGCAAGCTGTCATGCTGCCTCCATTCTTAGAATCATAGAATCATAGAATGGCATAGGTTGGAAGGGACCCTAGAGGTCATCTAGTCCAACCTCCCTGCCATGGGCAGGGACGCCTCTCACAAAATCACAGAAACACAGAATCACAGAATGTTAGGGATTGGAAGGNAAGTCCTTCACCAGCCGTCCTGTAGGTTCCCTTCAGGTATTGGAAGGCAGCTATAAGGTCCCCCCAAAGTCTTCTCTTCTCCAGGCTGAACAATCCCAGTGTCCTCAACCTGTCCTCATAGCGGACATGCTCCAACCCCTGGATCATCTTTATGGCCCTTCTCACTTCCACTCAGATCCACTGGTAGAATTGCATGCATGATTACTCCCTTCTCTGTCCCTATTGAAATGGAAAAAAAAACCAAAACCCTGCTGCAAAACGTCCTAACAGATCACACAAACTCACTCAGGTGTGTCCAGGTGACATGCTTCTTGTGTTGGCGGTTTGGACCACTCAGTTCCCCTAAGACAAGGAGGGAGTCTTGTCAGAATATTCAAGAGCATCTCAGGTGTCAGTAACAAAAAGACCTCTGGACATCATGCAGTATCTGAAGCTACTCAGTGGTCTCTCCCACTGTAGGACCATACTTTGCTTACTGGCAATACAAGAGAATACTCAAGTGACACTGAACGTTTTCCAAGAGAAAGAACATCAATCTGCGTCAAAAGCAGAGATACAAACTCCTGCCAGCATAACTGGCATATGAACACATTACTTGCACCAGTCTTCCTTCTCACTCTTGCCAGCGTAAAACTGTAGCAGGCAAAATCAGGAAAGGGAGTAAAGCAGATTTCCAGGATGCTTTATGCACTTCTTGTTGCATTTAATTTTGTTTTGGCTGACCCAGGTTTTATCTGTTAACAGATGCATCAAATATGTGCACTGCTGAGTAGTCTGTGTGCAGGTGGATACAAGGTTTAAAAGCTGCTAGTGCAGTGAGCTCCTTGAGCAATAACAGGGGGAATAGCCCATTCCCCACTTCTGATGTAAACCAGACCTGAACAGAGACAGGTAAACAGTTCTGTTGGAAACGGTGAAAGGTCTGGCCTTTTCCTAGCTGCAAAAGATGTTTGTTGCAAAGTAGTAATCTCATTTGTGATTCATGACAATTCCTAGGTATGCTGGTGGTTGTAACTCAACAGAGCTTGTTATTAATAGTCCTTCAAAATACCACGCTACTTATCACCTCTGTTTAATTCCAAGACTCATTGTTTAGTTTAGTGCTTCATAAAACTCAGAGAGGTCACCAAGTGCTCCTCAGGGGGCAATTAACTCAGTAACAGCACAAAATCACAGAATGATTTGGGTTGGAAAAGACCTTAAAGATCATGTAGTTCCAACCCTCCCGCCATGGGCAGGGACACCTTCCACTAGACCAGGTTGCTCAAAGCCCCATCCAACCTGGCCTTGAACACTTCCAGACAGAGGGAATCAACAGTCTCTCTGGGCAACCTGTTCCTGTGTCTCATCACCCTCACAGTGCAGAACTTTTTCCTTACACTTAATCTAAATCTACCCTCTTTCAGTTTGAAGCCATTACCCCTTGTCCTATCACTACATGCCCTTGTAAAAAGTCCATCTCCTGCTTTCTTGGAGGCCCTCTTTAGGTACTAGAAGGCCACTATTCAGTCTGGCTTAGAAAGAGAGGTGACAAAACCTGTCTGCAGAAAATTTGCAGGCAGAAGTCTTTGTCCATAGATGGGGTTTTTTGGCTAAATCCACAGTTTTGCTGTTCAGCTGCACTGAACCTCTTCCAGTCCTCCGTCATTTCTAACATTATTTGACACAAGATAATTATAAGGGCAGGCAAACAAGCAACAACATGAAATGACCTTATGCAGCCGTGGCTATGGAAACACAACACAAATCATCCCTTTCAGTAAAAGAGGCTGAGGATGTCTCCATTGATTAAGCACACATTTACACATTAGTATTGTCTAATAAATTCACACGAAATAGCTGTAAAATGTTCTTGAGACAGGACTCTGTTGTTATGGCAGCCTCTGCCCTTCACCTTCCCAGGGTGCAGGGCAGGAGGCAGAGGGCAGAGTGGGCACGCAAGGGCTGATGGCAGGTCTCAGGGCCACTCTCAGCTCCTCAGGTGAAGGGCAGCCACACGTGAATGTCCACAAGTTCGGTCTGGGCACCTCTGACTTAGAAGTGTCAACTCTTACTGCAGCAGCTGGTCTGCTTCCTATTTGGGGCCCAACACTATTCTTTAGCTATTAGGTACCTAAAAGAAATCTGCCCTGTTGTGTCTTCTCTGCATTGTCTTCTTCTACACCCCCAAAGCAGCATGCCAGCAGTTATCTATATCCAGTGTAAACTTGAGTACAATGTTCTTCTGTTGTATGTATATGAGAGAGAGGACATCGTTTTCATAATATTTATGGCATCTGGACAAAGGAATTATCACCATATTATGCACTGACAGACTCTCAGTGACAGACTGAAATGGCCATAATCTAAGACATCAGCTCTTGTATTTCAAGCATGTCATATACAAAACAGTATAACAACAGAGGTCAAAACAGGAAAGCCAAAGTGTGTTTAGAAATGGCATTTGAGAAACAAAGGTTACAATGCATGGCTTGAAAATTTACAAAGTTAATTAATTATTTGTTTCTTTGTTTTCAGAAACACTTTGGCTGTTATTTAAGCATGTACTGAAGGGCAAAACCCTGTAAAGAAACTGAGATATTTTAATGAGTTGCAACATACAAAGATGCCAACCCTGGATGACATTTTAGAGCAGATTGGAGAATTTGACTTCTTTCAGAAACGAACCCTCTTTGTCCTGTGTTTGCTTTCT